>WBMZ01018702.1:0-11687 GCA_013400975.1 Atrichornis clamosus | reverse complement strand
AGGGAGCAGCCCCCTGGCCCAGGACACAGGTGGAAGATGGGGTCTGCGGGTGTAAAGGGGGGATTAGGGTAGGGGGACATGGAGCAGTCCCTCAACCCAGGGAGCAGGTGGAAGGTGGGCTCGTGGGGGGAAAAGGAGCAGCCTCCCAACATGGGTGCGCAGGGGGAAGATGAAGATGGGGTCTGAGGGGGACAGGGAGGGTCAGGGTTGGGGCACAAGGAGCAGCCCCCTGGCCTGTGGGTACAGAGGGAAGATGGGGTCTGGGGGGGTTATAGGGCGGGCTTAGTGGGGGACAGGGAGCAGCTCCCTGCCCTGGTGGTGTGGGTGGAAGATGGGGTCTGGGGGAGGAGAGGATGAGCTTGGGGGGGTACATGAGCAGTAGCCCCCCACCCCAGGGTGCAAGCAGAAGATGGAGTCTGGGGTGTCACAGGGGGGTCTCAGGGTGGGCAGATGGGGAGCAGCCCCCTGGCCTGGGACACAGGGGAAGACGGGGTCTGGGGGGCACAGGGTGGGCTCAGAGAGGAGGGATGGGCAGCGTCTCCCCACCTTGGGGCCCAAGTGGAAGATGGGGTCTGGGAAGGGTAAAGGGTGGGCTCAGGGAGTTGGGGACAGGCAACAGCCCCTCTCCCCAGGTGGCAGGTGGGCTCTGAGGGGCAGAGGGCGGGCTCGGGGGGGCCAGGCAGCCCTCACCGGTGGTGGCCCGGAGGCAAACCTCCCGCAGGAACTCCTTGTGCTTGGTGAGATGCTTGTGCAGGGCCTTCTCCCGGATGCCGCGCGGGTGCAGCGCCCGGGCCACGGCCTCCAGCTCCTCGGGGTCCCGCAGCCACCACCACCCGCTCTGCATCTCTGCAAGGCAGTGCTGGAGCTCAGCACCGCGCCGGGGCACGGGCACTGCCCCGAGGGGGTCCCGGGGGTCCCGGCTCTCACCGGCGGGCACCGGCTGCTCCGTCATCTGCGTCAGGTACTTCTGCTCGATCTGCTTGAAGAATTTGGTGGGGGGTCTCCCTCGGCGCTTGGGTTGTCCTGGCACGTCCTGGAGCTTTTCCAGGCTGCCCCGGCTGCGGGGGCAGGCGCCGTGGGCCCTGGGGCCGGCGTGCACCGGCGTGGAGGCGAGCAGGGGAGCCGTGGGGTCGTCCGCAGGGAGGCCGTTCAGCTGGGGGGGCAAAGGGGGAACGTCACAAAAGTCAGACACAGAATCACAGAATATTCTGTTTTGCAAGGAACCACACAACGATCATCACGCCTGCATCCTCAACCCCCAAACCCACAGCTTCCCAAGCCCTGGAGCTGTTTCCTTTCTCACCAACTAGTCCAGGGCAGCAGGATCGAGCTCCCTGTGTCACTCCTAGGGCTAAGGGTCCCACCCCGCTCCCTGCAGCCACCCCAGGGGAACCCCCAACTTAAAAGCCCCCAGGTTGGGGTGCAAGCCTTGGGTGCAGTCCCCCCACCCCGTACCTGCCGGGCTGAGCCCTTGGGGGGCTCCCCACGGCTCTGGCTGCGGGGGGCTGCCAGAGCTCGCAGCGAGGGCTCGGACGAGGAGGTAGCAAGGGGGACTCGGTCGTCGCAGGGTGTGCGGGGCAGCAGGTTGAACCAGGGTCCCCGCTTTTCCACAGCCTCCGGGGCACTTTCCTCCTCCTCCTCCTCCTCCTCTTCCTCCTCCATGGGGTCTGAGGCGGCCTCGGGTGGCGGGAGCCCCATGTCCCCCTTGCTGGGGCTGCTGGCCGGGGTGAGGACGGAGTCCTTGAGCAGGGACGACTGGGTCTGGCTCAGCCAGGACAGGAAGGCCGACTGGCTGAGGTCGTGCTGGCTCTGCCCCAGGGTCTCCGGCTCCTCCAGGACCCCGTTGACGGGGGCGGGTCGGGGTCCGCAGTGCTGCACCAGCTCCTCTTTGCTCTTCCGGGGCCGCCCGCGGGCGCGCGAGGCCGGGCAGCTCGTCCGGCTGGCAACGGGCACGGCCGCCGGCTCCTCCTTCACCGGGGACACCAGCGGGGACACCTTCTCCTCTGGGGGCTCCTGTGCCTCTGGCTCAGCCGCTGTGACAGGACGAGGAGGAGGAGGAGGAGGAGGTGAGATGTGGGGTCCTCCGCTGGCTGGGAGAACCCCCTAAAAAGCCCCCTCCCCGCTCACCCTCTGCGCCCTCCACGAAGATGCCACCCAGGTGAGGCAGGACCCAGTAGCGCCGCCGGAACCGGTCCTGGCCCAGGGACGCCGCGCGCAGGGTCTGGGACGAGTGGAGCAGCTTCTTGCGGAAGAACATCTGCCTCTGTGGGGAGAGTGGGGCGTGGTGAGGGGGCTGCAGCCCCCCAGCAGGGCTGAACTCCCTCCTCCACCACCCGCTCACCTTGGCCAGCTTCTCGATCTGCCGCTCCAGCTCCGGGACACTGGACGCGGACGTGTCGGCCTGGGGAAGGGATGGATCAGTCAGGGAAGAGACTCCTGAGGTGACATCCCCACCTCTGCCCCCCAGCAGAGCCCAGAGCACCCCACCTCCTCCTCCCGGCGGGACTTCCGGCCCCGGCTCTCCTCCTCCTCCTCCATCTCCAGCCCCACGTCCTCCGTCAGGCGGGAGCTGCGCCGGCGCCGGCCGTCCTCCAGCCCTGTGATCTCCGACTCAGGACGGCCCGTTTTCTTGGCCAGGGCGACCTTCAACCTGCCGGGACACGGTGGAGGTGTTGGACACCTGCTCCCCCTGCCCACCCCACACCCCCCGAGGCAGCCGGTCACACCCTGAGCACACCCAGCACCAAGGGGCAGAGGGGAAGGTGTTGAGGCTGCCAATGGAGCCCCTTCCCCACCAACCTGCGGAGTCGGCCCTCGATGATCCACTTGTTCTTCCTGTAGTTGGACATGTTCTCCAGGGTCTTGTCGATCTCGCTGCAAGAACACAAGGTAAGGGTGGCTGAAATGGGTGCCTCCAGGAGGGCAGCGAGATCCACTCCAGCACCCCGCACTGGAGGAATTTCATGCCCCCCACCCAGACCCACCTGATGATGAGGGCGCTGCTGTTGAGCTCGTTGACCAGGAAGACCAGGATGGCAGCTTTGCGCTCCGGGGGCAGCGCCTGGAAGGGTTTGGTGCGCAGCCCCTCGCACAGCTCCGCGCCCGCCCCGTGCGCCGTCAGGAAGCAGCGCAGGACCTCGGACACGGTGTCCCGGTTCAGGCTGATCTCCGACACTTTCTCCCCCAGGATCTTCAGGGACTGGGCAGAGCAGAGAGGGGGAGATCTGGGGAGGTGTCCTGGGCGGGGTCTCGATGCTCCAACCCAAGGACAGATGTGGGAACATCCCAAAAGCTGCTGGGGGTCAGGAGGGGACCGGGCACAGGGAAGGGGTGCAGGGAGAGCAGCACCTCCCAAATCGGGGCTCCCTGGTCCTGAGTCTTGCAGGCAAAGACATCCCCAGCCAGGGGAGTGGGGAAAGGAAATAGGAGAGGGTAGGGGGAAGAAAGGAGAAAAAGGAAATAAGAGAGGGGAAAAGGGAGAGAAAGCTGGGGAGGGAAGGAAAAGAAAAGGAAAGTTGGGGGAAGAAAGGAAAGGGGAGGGGGTAAAAGAAAG
Source organism: Atrichornis clamosus (assembly GCA_013400975.1). Taxonomy (NCBI): domain Eukaryota; kingdom Metazoa; phylum Chordata; class Aves; order Passeriformes; family Menuridae; genus Atrichornis; species Atrichornis clamosus. The sequence goes on along the minus strand of WBMZ01018702.1, from coordinate 8,134 downwards.
TGGAAAGCAAAGAAAAGGGAAAGGAGAGAAACAAAAGAGAGGGGCGGAAGAAAAGGGGAATGAGAAAAGAAAAGTGTAAAAGCGAAGAGAAGAGTGGAAAAAGAAAAGGGAAAGGGGGTGAAAAAAGGGAACTGGGGGAAGAGAAAGGGGGGAAACAAAGGAGAGGAAGGGAACAAAGAAGAGAGAGGAAAAGGTAAAGGGGGAAAAGGGGAGGGGGGAAAAAGGAAACAGAAGTCAAGGGGGAAGGGAAGGGCCCGTCAGACCTGGCAGGGGTGTCTGACCTGGCGGGGGAGTCTCAACTAACTGGGAGGGGTCTCACCTGGCAGGGAGGGGTCTCACCTAACAGGGAGAGGTCTCACCTAACAGGGAGGGGTCTTGCCTGGAGGGGAAGGGGTCTCACCTGGCAGTAGGGCGGCAGCCCGGGGTCGCAGAGCGCTGCCTGCAGCAGCCGCACCAGCAGGTCCTGCAGCTGCCCCGCGCCGGGGGCCACCCCCAGCAGCCCCTCCTGCAGCGCGCCCAGCGTGGGCACATCCCGCGCCGGCTCCAGCCCCAGCACTTTGCCGTAGCTCTGCAGGAACTCCACCACCGTCAGGCAGTCGGAGAAGGCGCGGCTGGGCAGGACGAGCCCCGGGATGCGGGAGAAGGCTGGAAGGGGCTGTGGATTGGGGAGAAGAGAGCGGGGGTGAGGGCCAGCTGGTGGCTCACCTGGGTGACCCGGCCGAGCCCCCCGGCACAGCCCACCTGGTGGTCCCCCAGGCACATGTCCTCCGTGGGCTTCTTCATCTCCTCCAGGATGAGCTGCTGCCGCTGCCGCTCCTCCAGGCGCCGCTGGGCCAGCAGCCCCTTGTCTGCCTTCCGAGGCCCCTTGCCCTTCTTCTCCTTGGGCCGGGCCTTGTCCTTGCTCTTCTCTGGCTTCCCCTTCTTCTCCTTGGCCTGGGGACAGAGCCCAGGTGTGCAGGAAGAAAATGGAAGGGAAAAAAATTCCATCTTCATCTTCCATCTCCTCGCTCTCCTCAGCTCCCTTGTGCCCACCGACTCACCTTGGATTTCTTCTTGGCCTCCTTGGCCCTGGGGGCTTTGGCCTCCTGCTTCTGCTTGTTCTTGGCCTGGGGGGGAAAATCAGACCTGCTCAGGGACCCCCCGCAGCAGCAAAACTCCCACCCCTCACCTCAGCTGCCCCCAAGCCCCGCGTTCGCACCTTCCGCCTCATTTTCTTCTTGATTTTGCTCATTTTCAACTTGTCCTCGTCGCTGAGCACCTCTGGGGAGGCACAGAGGGAGGGTGGAGATGAAGCGGGCGCCAGGATCCCACCGGGGCCAGGCTGCGAGGGGCTCCCCCAGCCCCCCCACACCAGGGCCGGGCAGGGGGTGTACCTTGTGCTTCCAGCCTCTTCAGCAGCCGCGCATCCGTCTTGCTCAGCAAATCCACCATCCTGACCTTGGGCGGGCGGCCCCGGCCGCGTTTAGCAGCCGGGGGCTCCTTGGGCTTGGCCTTCTCGGCGTTGCGGGGCCGGCCGCGCTTGCCCGTGATGGCCTGGATGCGCCCGGGGATCTCCTCGGGGCTCAGCTTCACCCACTGCACACCCTGCGGGGCACGAGCTGGGGTCACTCCCCCGGCACAGCGAGGGATGGGGGGCACGGGGGGTGGCTCGGCCGCCCCCAGACCCACCTCCGGTGTGTCCCGCTCCTCGTAGAAATCTCCCACGGGCATGCGGGGGCTGAAGCTGAAGTGCTCGCGCCGGACGTCCTGCACCATGTTCCTGCTCAGGTACTGGGAGGAGGAGGAGGAGGAAGAAGAAGAGGAGGAAGGCTGTGAGGGCAGCTCAGCACTCCGGGCCGGGAGCAGAGTCCAGCAGCTGCAGTCAGGGATTCTGGGGGGCTGTGGTGGACCAGGACCCCCCCCCAGCCAGCCCCCACCCCGCTGCTCCCGGGGACGGTACCTTGATCACCTCCGGGAACTGCTTCATCCTCTTCCCGCAGGGCCCGTAGTACCAGGTCTCGCCCTGCCAGCGATGGTTCCCCTTCTTGATCCGAACCTCCCGCCTCCACCTGGGCACGGGAGCGTCAGCCCGGGGCCGCGGGCCGGGATGGGGAGGGGACAGGGGCAGGATGGGGACGATAGGGCAGGATGGAGAGGGGATGGGGAGCAGGATGGGGAGGGGATAATGTCGGGGACAAGATGGGGAGTGGATGATGTCGGGACAGGACAGTGGGAGGGGTTGGGGATGGGGCAGGATGGGAAGGGGGTGGGGACAGCGGCAGGACGGGAAAAGGACAGTGCCGGGGCAGGATGGCGGGAGGGGGATGGGCTCAGGAGCGGATGGAGGGAGGGGAGCGGTGGTTTTTGGGGCAGGATGGGGAGGGGACGGTGTCAGGGGCGGGACGGTAGGAGGGGGCTGGAGCTGTGGGGCAGGACAGTGGGAAGAGAACAGGGGCAGGACGGCAGGAGGGGGACAGAGTCAGGGACAGGATGGGAAGGGGATGGTGCCGGGAGCAGGATGGGGACAGGGGCAGGACGTTGGGAGGGGACGGGGAGGAGGGCAGGATAGAAGGGGGATGGGGACAGGGGCAGGAGAGCAGGAGTGGGACGGTTTCGGCGGCAGGTCGCAGGACAGGTTGGTGGGAGGGGGATGGTGTTTAGGGCAGGATGGGGAGGCGGACGATGTCAGGAGCAGGACGGCAGGAAGGTAATGGGGTCGGGAGCAGGACAGCAGGAGGGGGATGGTGCCAGGGGCAGCACGGTGGCAGGGGGACGTCCCACGTACCCGTGCTGCAGCGGGAAGCGCACCTCCTCCTGCGTGGCGATGCGCCGGCGAGGGACATCACCTGCGGAGAGGGGACAGATGGGACGCTGGGCTGGCTGTGGGGGGCACCCGGGGGGGCACCCCGGGGAGGCTCCCAGCCGTACCTGCCCCCGAGGAGCTCAGCGGGGCGGCCTCCTCGCTCTCTCCCTCTCCTGGCGCAGCCGAAGTCTCTGGGCAGCTGTCGGCAGCCTCTTCCTCCTCCTCCTCCTCCTCCTCTTCTTCCTCCTCCTCCTCCTCTGCGGACGGGGCCGGGGAATCCGGCTCCAGCGGAGGGTTGAGCTCCAGGGACTCCGACTCCCCCAGCCCCGCGTGGTCGCCGCTGTTCAGGTCGCCGCTGCCGCCTGCGGAGCCAAGGTCAGGGACGTCACTGGACGTCACCGGCGCTGCCCGGGGGCTCCGATGGTGCCAAGGAGACCCCGGTGGGGCTCATGAGCTTCCACCAGCGCTGGCACAAGGTCCATCCCTTGCAGGGTCCCCACAAGGAGGGGGAATAAGGCCGGTAGGGTGACCCCCCGCAGTGTGGGGCCCGTCCCCGGGCCGCACGTACCGTGCAGGGCGGGCGGCGAGCTGGGGCCGGTGAGCAGCGGGGCGGGCGAGGGGCTGGCGGGCAGCAGGCTGAAGGGGCCGGCGTGGAGCTGGGGGCTGGCGCCCAGGTCGGGGGGCTCCTCCAGGGAGGACTTGTCGCTCACCAGCTGCGAGTCGTCCATGGTGTACAGGTCGCCGGTGCCAGGGTCTGGGGAGGGGGGTGAGCACCAGGGCTAGGGGCACACGGACCCACATCTCCGCTCCCGGGGGACGGCGGGGAGGGGGGGGGTTGGCCAAAAAGGCTCCGGGAGCAGAGGGGTTAAAGGGGTTTGGGCACCCCCCCCCCCAGCCCCGCCTCCTCCTCTGGGAAGCGGAGGAGCCCAAAATGGCCGTGGCGATGTTCACCAGCGCGGAAGTTCAGGCGCTGAGGAACCGCCTCGTCACGGAGCTGGGAAGGACGGGAAGGGAGGCAGGGAAGGCCGGGAGCGCGGGGAGCCTGGCGCGTGAGGGACGCGGGCCCGCTCCCGCCCCCAGAGAAGGCCACGGCCATCGGCCATCGCCTCCTCCACCACCTCCTCCACCGCCACATCTCCACGCGGGGCTGGAGAGAGGCTGGCGCTGCTTCCCGAGCACCGGGGCCAGGGAATGGTTGTGCCCCCCCCCGTCCTGACCACCCCAGCCGTGACACCACCTCCCCAGCACTCGCCCTACCTCTGGCCAGGGACTCGAAGGGCTCCAGGGGGTCCTCGCTGAGGATGGGGGTGTCCTCCAGCCGCGGGGCGATGGGCGACGCGTCCCCCAGGCACCCGCTGCCCGAGCTGGGTGCCAGGACGGGCCCCTCTGGCCCCAGCGCCCCCGCGCCGGTGGCAGCTCCGTTGTAGCTGCAGATCTTCAGGTCTGAAGGAAACAACCGACCAAAACCGGACCCTGAGACGTGTTGGTGACAGAGTCGGGGGATCCCCGGTGTGACCCCGCTGCTGTTCCCTGCTCCGGGGCATCCAGCCCTCTGTGGCACTGGGTGGTGACACCCCAGGCTGTGCCCAGCCTGGCTTTACAAGATCCCAATGCCTACTCCCAGCTGTGACCAGCCAAACCCCATCCAGGACACAGGGCAGGTGGCTGGGATTCCCCAAAGAACTTAAAGCCCAACTCCACCAGGACCCAGCACCCGCCTGCCAGGGTCCCAGCGCCGCATCCCAGAGCTCTGCCCACCCTCCAGGGTGCTCCTACCTGGCTGTGCCTCCTCCAGCTCCCGGCTGCCCACCAGCCCACCCCCATTCTCTGCGATGGTGGTGGGCATCTCTTTGGCTGCACCGTCGGTGTCTCCCTGGCCAGGGTCCGGCTCGTCCGGAGCCAGCGGGAAGGACTGCGTGTCGGAGCCCAGCATGGGCGAGGGCTGACCTGCCGCGTAGAAGCCGTCGGGCCCGTTCTGCATCAGCTCAAAGCTCTGGTCGTGGAAGGAGTCGTAGAGCTCCTGCGAGTCGAAGTTCAGCCCCATGGGCGCGGCGGTGCCGTTGCCCCAGAACTCCTGCCCGGCCACCCGCAGGTTGGTGCCGTGGCCTGGCGAGGCCGGCCGGGACCCGCCGGCCACGCCGTTGAGCGGGAACTGTCCGAGGGCGGGCGGACCCGCGTCCTTGAGGCCGCTGGCGGGCGCGTAGGGCGCGTAGTCCCACAGGCAGTCGTAGGCGCGGAGGGGCTGGGCCCCGGCGGGTGCAGAGCCGGGCGGGAACGTCCCTGAAGTCCCGGGATGCGATACAGTAGAGAAGCCATTGACATTCATGCCCCCGTTCAGACCTGCGAGGGAGCAGAGGGACGGCGGGGTCACTGCTGTGGGGTCTCCCCAATGCCAGCGGGGGGTTCGGGGACAGATCAGTGACCAGGCCCGGCAGCTGCCAAAGCCCTGCTCATGCCCCCCCGTGCCTGGACAGAGCCTGGGATGAGTCGCACGGTCCCCGTTCGCCAAACCGGCTCTGCCACGGGCTCTGCCGGCACCGGGCCGAGCGCCGCAGGACGCCGGGGATTAGCCGAGCGCTTGGCAGGGCTGTGCCGGATCAGCTGACCGGCCAAATCCACGCACGGCCCCAGTGCCGGCGCGGCTGCTTTTCTAGGCCAAGGCGGCGGCGCGGATGCGCAGACCCCGGCCCCGGCCTCACGCGCTGGAGCTGCTGCTGGCTGTGGCCCCTCCATCCCTGCGGCCCCTCCATCCCCGTCCCCGTGGGGGTCACTTACTTTTCCCTTGTGGGGGGAAGCCGAGCGGGGAGCTGTGGACAAAGGGGGAGTCCCCTGAGGCAGGCGTGGGTTTCGGTCCTGAGGCAGCGGGTGTGGAGGAAAGGCCAGTGAAGTTAAAATGGTTGTTTGTTTCCATTTCTGCACAGGGGAGAAGATGCACTGGGGTCAGTCGCTGGCACAGACTGGGCCTGCTGGTGTGGCGACCACCCACTGCTGACCCTCCATGCCCACTCCCTGCAGTCCCCAGGCCAGGGTTTGAGGGTGGGGAGTGACAATGAAGCCCCCCCAGGGACTGAGATGCCACCTGTGCTGTGCTCTGGCCCAGACCCAGCCACCCCGGCTGGATGAGCTGCCACCTGCGTGAGCACAGCCTGTCACCGGCGTCCCCAGGGACGGCCACTGCCAAGGTGTGATCCCTGTGTGCCACCAAGGGGGCTCCCAGCCGGGGCCCCACAGACACCCCCCAAAAGCAGCTCTGTGACCCCACAGAGCCTTGGCGCAACCTGGCACTCCTGGCACAGCCGTGACCCTACGGTGGCAGCCGGTGTCCCCACCGTCCCCCCCCAGCCAGAGGGGACCCCACACCCCATCCCCCAGGCACAGTCCCAGGATTTGAGGCCGGATCCGCGTTGGGAGCAAGCAGGAGCTGGAGCCCCGGAACTGGCTTGGGCAGGAGCCTGGTGACATTCGTCACCTGGGAACACCAAACCCTCAAACCCCAGTCCACAAGGAGGGCCCCCAGTGGATCCAGCCCCAGAACAGGACCCCGAGGGTCCTGGCGCAGGGGAGCCGAGGCCCTGCAAGCTCAGCTGATGAGGGGGGAGCCCTCGTGCTGGTGGGGACCTACAGGGACGCCCTCCAGGGCTGCCCCTGCCGGCATCGGCTGGTTCTGCCGCACTTGCCAAACCTGCCACTGGCCAAGGCGGCACCGACCTCTCCGGAAGGGCCAAGGCTGCCGTGCTCCGCACTTCAGCAGTGGCTTGTGGCACGGCCCGTGTCGAAACCCGAATTTCATCACACTCTTGCCTCGGTTGGTGCCCTGGCAGGGGCTGCAGGGGCCACCGAGCCTGGCCAGGGCCACCAGTGATTCATCCACCGGAGAAACCCGTATGGGCGGTGACGCAGCTGCCACACGCGTCGCTCCCGGACATCCCGGGATGGACCCGCAGCCACCCCCCTCCCGAGCCATGAGCCGGCCCCTGCCCTGACCCAGCTGGGACCCCCGGGCGTGGGGACACCGGTGGCAGCGGGGTTGGATAAGGAAAAGCCTTTCCGGTCCCACCCCGTGTGTGATGTGCCGGCCAGGAACGCGCTGCCGGCTTTGGAGGTCAGAGGAGGCAGCCAAGGGACGTGCCAGAACCGGGCAGGTGGCGGCTGCAGGTGGCGGACTGGGATGGTCTGGGGATGTACCAGTGTGGGGAGGGGGCCGGGAGAAAATAAAAGCCAGGAAGGTGGGAATGTCACCCTTGCTCCGGGGATACCCCAGGCCCTGTGGAGGCCAGAGCTGCCCTTGGCATCGCTGGGAGCTCGGCCAGCACCAGGTGCATTGTGGACATCGGCCACTCATGGCCATCCACGGCCACCCATCACCTCCCACCCACGCTGGGGCTCCTGCGGCCCCGCTCCCCCCGCACTGAGTCACCGTGTGCGGAGCCAAAACTGGGCCACGGCACGAAACCGGAGCCGGGTGAGGTGAGGAGGGCGAGGGGCAGGAGCCTTGGAATGGTGGCACCGCAGGGAGCTCGGTGATGGTGGGTGACGAGGTGGGTGCACGGCGGGCACTGAGCCCGGGGCTGACCCCGGCTGCCGCAGCACCGGGCACGGCCGACGTGGCAGCGACGCTCGCCCGGGTGTCAAACCCAGTGGCAGCGGCACCCACTGGCCTGGGATCCCCGCGGGGACGCTGGGGCTCGGACTGGGGCTCGGACTGGGGCTCGGACTGGCCCCGGAAGCCGGGATGGGGGGACAGAGCTCTGGACTGGGGGGGGCTGTCGGTGCCATGGAGCCGGTGCTGTTCCCCGGGCAGAGAGCTCGGCCTCCCCCGGCCCGGTGGCACCGGGAGGCCCCGGGAGCGTGACGCGACCTGATTAAAAAGGACGTTTCAAAAACAACGAGACGCAACAACCGGCTGCCATTTCCCGGCCACTTCCTGCGGGGACGGACACGGGGGGACACGGGACCGGTTCCCCCCCTCGCGGCCCCGCAGCGCCGCACCCGGCGGGGACCCCCCGGTCCCTGCGGCAAGGACACCCCCATCCCCCTCCCGCAGCCCTCCCCCAGGGTTTCGGGTGATGGGGGGTCTCGGTCCCCACTCCGCCTGCCGCCGCAGGGCGGTCCCGGTCCCGGAGGGTGCGGGGGACGCACGGACGGCCGGTGCGGGGGGAAGGTGGCTCTCCCGGGACGGGGGCAGCGGGGGACCCGCACCGGCCACCGGCGACGGGGCTCGGGCTCCCCACGGGTCCAGGCCCTTGGCCGCAGCACCGGGAGAAGAGCGGGGGGATCGCCGGGGGCCGGTAACGGAGGCGGTGGGGGGGGGGTCACGCCATGGAACCGGGATGCGCAGGGGGAGGGAGGGGG
>WBMZ01018699.1:0-11202 GCA_013400975.1 Atrichornis clamosus | reverse complement strand
TATATATTTTTATATATATAAATCTTGTGTATATAAAAATATATGTAGTATATTAAAATATAGTATATAGCACATTAAGACCCACTATAGTAGGAGTTTTGTATTAAATAAGTAGTAGTATATGTATTACAGATATATATTTCGATTTACATTGTGCATCTCTCAGGGCTGGAAAACGGGTTGGTGTTTGTGGTCCATACCAGCCCCTGTTTTCCCATCAGAAGGTGTCGGGGCCAGATGTGCCTCGAAAGGGCCAGTGAAAAGCCCATCTGCAGCCGCAGGATGCTGAGGGGACCTTGGGCACGTCAGCGAGGACCAGTCACCCTCCTCCGCACCAATGGCTCTGGGGTGAGCCCAGCCCTCCCTTTCCAGGAGGCAGAGAAATCCCCAGCCCCGGAACCTGCCTTCCCCACCCCGTTTTTCTCCACTCACACCCTCAGGTTTTGGTCTCGGGGACATGTCAGCCGTGTCACCCTGAGTGGTGGGCGGCCACCGCGCCCTGGGCTGGGGAGGTGACAGTCCCTATCCAGCATCCCACTCCCTTTGTCCCAGCCCCTCAGGCTTCACCCTGTTGCTCTGCCTCATTCCAAGGGGTACAGAGGCTCCTTCCACACCCAGCAGGGCTGTGCCTTCCCGGGGCTGGCCCCTGACGCACTGCTCTCCCCGCTGGACCCCCACTGCATGAACTCCTGGATGTGGGTGTCACGTGGACATGGCCACTGTGCAGCACTGTGTGTACGGGGCAGCTGAGCTGCTCCTGGGGGAGCGAGAGGGGCTGGAGTCATAAAATCAGAGAATCATGGAATGATTTGGCTTGGAAGGCTCTTAAAGCTCATCTTATTTGACCCCCTGCCATGGGCAGGGACACCTTCCACTATCCCAGGTTGCTCCAAGCCCTGCCCAACCTGGCCTTGGACACTTCCAGGGATGGGGCAGCCACAGCTTCTCTGGACAGCCTGTGCCAGGGCCTCACCACTGTCATTGTAAAACACTTCTTCCTTATATCAAATCTAAATCAATCTCTTTTAGTTTAAAAATGTTCCCCTGCATCCTATCCATCCTTTTAGGAAGTGAAGCTCAAGGCCCCTCTGCCTGGAGACCTTGCAAAGTCATTTTCCTGCTTGAATTTTGGGGAGTTTCCCTGCCGAGCTGTTTGGTTGCCCCCTCTGTCCCCTCCCTTTTCTAACGTGTTGCTGGTGTGGGGCGAAATAAATGCGCTTAAAGAGTTTTGTGGCTGCAAAATCTCTGGATCACACACAACCCCAGAGCTGCCAGGGTGGGGAGGTGCTGGGGCAGGGCTGTGGCAGCAGGATGAGCTGTTTTCTCCCTGGCCCCAGCCCCTGCCTGGTAGAAAGAATGAGGCAGCCCTTCCCAAACCACCTGAAAACCACGTTGGTGTCCTCACATCCCTTTAGGGAGGACACAGAGGTGCAGTTTTTGCCCCACAGCCATATCTGTTCTGCCTCAGCCACCCTTGGTCTGGGTGGACCCTGCAGCAGAGTGAGGGACCAGAGACCCGGATAGACCTGGAAGGAATGGGATCGTTGAAGAGGGGAGGCGGTGAGACCATGGGATGGGGTCTGTGAGTTGTCCGTGTTCCCTGTTAGTGGGTTGGGCTTGCAGGGAGCACGGCACATCCGTGCACACACCGAGGTGTCGAGGCAGCGCTGCTCCCTGGGTCGGGGTGGCCACGGCAGGGAAGCACCGCAGTGCCGGTTCTCCCAGCTGTTGTGCTGGTTTGGAGGTTGGCGAGCAGCATGGGGGCCGTGGGCTGGTGGGAGCACTGGGACTGGCCGCCCCTTCCCGCAGCCCCCACACATCCCGGCTCCGTCGTCAGCCTGACCCCTGATTACACTCCGCAGGCTCTGCATCGCTGCCGTTGCCCCAGCAACGTGTCGTTGCCACAGCAACCGTGACAACCTTATGTTCATTAATTTAAAAAGGTTCGCAGTGTAACAAATGAAATAGTTATAAGCTTGTCAGGGTGTTAAGGAGCAGGGGCTGACAACTTGCCCCCCTCGCCTGTGCCGCCGGAGCAGCCTGGCTCTGCTGCAAGGTCCCCACCCCAGACCTGGCTTCATCCCACCATCTTTGAGTGCAGCAACTCCTTCAGGCCAGGAGCATCCCGGCGGTGCAGCATCACTCGGTGACCGCCCCGGGGACGACCAGGGGCCGGATGCAGGTGGGGGGGCTGAGGCAGACGTGGCTTTGGGGGGGTCAGACCAAAAATGCATCCCCACTGGGGGGTGGCTGACGCCTGGGATGCAGTCGGGGTCATCCCACTGTCCTTCCCCCAGAGTCAGCATGGGGTGTCTCATGGAGAATAATTATTTTCATGCAACCTGTAGCACCTCGGTATCTGCACCATTAAAATTAATATCTTTACCTCTGTACTTAATACGATTGAGAGGGGAAGGATGAATAGATCAAATACATGACTATAAACACCTCTACTCCTTAGGAAACCTGGACAGATCACAGATACCCTGGATATTCTCAGCTGGGGGAAGTTAATCCCAGCTGGCTGAGCCTGGCAGCTGGGGTAAATTAACATTTCCCTTGAAGTCTTAGGCCAGGTTGCTGGCAGGTACAAAGAGGTATTGGAAAGCTGAAGCTGCTGAAGCCAGGGCAAAGGACACCAGTTGAGGATTTGGCTCTTTCTTCATTATGTACCATTTTGCTGAAATCTCAGCGGACTTCAAGTTGACCAAACCCCTTTAATCTCAAATAGAGGCCATTCTCTGGCTTTTTGTAAGGGGAAATACGAAAGGAAACTTTAAAAAAAACTCCTGCCATTGCAATTCTGCTTGGCAAGCTGAGAATAAGGTCATTTTTCAGCAAGAAAAGTGTCCGTTTAGTTAAAAATAAAAATGGTGAGTTCTGGGCCACATTTGTTCGTGATGGAAGTCAGTGCTGGGATTGCACTGGTTTTTACTAGCTGGGATCCAGCACTACCCAGTTCCAATACAGTCTCTTGTGCCAGACAAGTGTTAATTTGGGGATGGGGTTTGTCCCTTGTTTCGGCCCTGAGCTGCTCTCTCCGTGATCACCCAGCGGTCCTAAAACCCAGCCCTACTCCCTCCATCCCCACATCCATCCCTGGAGACAAACGCTGTGCAGGCTGGAGCTGTGTCAGAGGATTCCTGTGGCAAAGGGGAGGTGGCAGCTGCTACGGCCCTGCTCTCTGTCCTGTGCTCCAGGAAGGGAAATCCAGTGCGCACCCCGGGTGCTCGTCTCCTCGCCTTCACGAGATCCTTCAAAATCTTTCTCAATAATTAAACAAGGAAGGCCTAAAAATAGCACTGATATCTACTATATGTGGCAGAATAATTTAAGGGGAGAGCAGGGAAGAAAATGTCCTCAGTGTCCCAAACTTCCCTCCTGAAACTTGGTGGGCTCCAGACAGGTGTGGGGAGGCTGCTGGGTGTCAGGAGCCCAGGAACAGCATCCCCAAGAGTGGCAGCTGGAGCCTTAAATCCATGCTCTCCCAAGCTCTTGCTTATCTCCAAAGCTCACAGCACAGAAGAGGGGCTCTGATGGAGCAGATGAACCCATCACCTGGAAGGGGCTGCTGGAGCCTCTGCTTGCAGGAGAGACTGTGAGGGAAGGCCCTGGGCTGGGGGGACTCGGCCCTGGGGGTGCCAGGATTCGGGGCTGTGCCCCTGGGTCCTTGGAGGGGGCTTGTGCTGCTCTGACTCGTGTGGAGAACCAAAGTGAGACTCGGTGTCAGCAGTGCCAGGGCACTGCAGTGTGGAACAGGGCTGCCACTGCCACACTGAGGGTCGGTGATGATCCCAGCTGGGAGTCAGCAGGGATAGCCAGGATGTTATGGCAGGGATAACGGGGATGGCAGTGTTACTTGGAATGCCATGGCCGGGATAGCCAGGATGCTGTGCCAGAGTTAGCTGGGCTGCCGTGTCAGGGTTTGCTGGGATGCTGTGGCAGGGTTAGCGGGGGTGCTGTGGTAGGGTTCACTGGGATGCTGTGCCAGTGTTCACCAGGACACTGTGTCAGGGTCAGCCAGGATGCAGTGCCAGGGTTCACCAGGATGCTGTGCCAGGCACATCATGAGCTTGCAGAAAGCTCTGCTTGCAGCATGGAAGAGCCCACATGGAAAGGGAGCAGGGCTGAACCCTGGGGGATGCCTGAAAAGAGGAGAAGGGGAATGGATTAGGAATGGACAGCAGCCCCAGGGGCAGAGTGAGAGGGAGACAACCAGCGTGCAGCCTCTCTATTCCCATTTGAGGCACCCCAGGGTACCCAGCCCAGACAGGGTACCCAGCCCAGCCTCCCAAAACTCCTCACAGCGAAAGGCAAATAGATCAGCCGTGAGTTGCATAACCAGGAAAAAAGGCGTCCTCGTCCTCAGAGCCGAGTGGCTGCCGGCCAACTTTGGCATTAAAGTGGAGCAGAGGATACCGGGAGGGGAGCGCGGATTAGGCGGGGAGGAGACAAGATCAAGTGAGCAGCAGCGACGGCAGCCTGGCCGCAGCCTCACGGAGGGTCACGCTCCCCACGGCCATGGCCGGGAGGGCTCCAGCCTCCCTTCCCGGTGCAGCGCAGCCGGATCTGCGGCACGGAGCCCTGGGCACCTCCCATCCGCAGCAAGGATGGGTCGGACCCGCGGCGGTGAGGCTGCCTTGACTCACGGGTGATAAGGAACTCACCCAGGGGAGGCTTTTTGTGTGAGATGGGCTCAGTTCATGCAGGTTTAACTGGCTGGGCGATGGGGAGGGGCTGGGCCCTTTCATTAGGGCCAGGCGTGCGTGCAGGAATCACAGACAGCATCTCGAGGAGGAGGAGGGGATGGAGATCCTCGTGTCCAGCACTGAGGTTCTGGCTGCAGAAACCCAGATCTTTGCTTTCTCCAGGCTGCAGAGCGTGGAGCTGCTCTGGATCTCGCACTGATTCAGCAAGACGTGAAGGCTTGTAACTTTTGGGAGTTCTTGGAAATTGGGCTGCTCCCAGTCAGCAGCTACTCCTACACACGGAGGAGATGCACTTGCTTGGGGAGCTGCTGGAGCTCTACTCGCTGGCTGCCTGCACCAGAACGGGGAGAGCAGAGCTGCAGTTTTATGCTTGGGAAAAAAAAGGACAGATCAAGTTAATTTAAAATTGTAAGGTGCTCCAAAGTGTTCCCAGTCTCCATTAGATGATAAGCACTATGCTGGGCTTAAGCCCCCGAGGTGCTAAAAGGTGCTAAAAGACACCTCCCTGGCTGATAAACCCCCAGCAGCAGGAGACGAGGGTTCTGCTGTGCCTGTTCTGCCCCAGGCACTGCTGCTGTCCCAGCTGAAAACCTCCAACACAGACCAGCAAAGCTGCTCCCAGCTTGGGCTGAGCTAAACCCCAGTTGGGTTTGCTGCCAGCAGAATCACAGAATTACAGGATGGTTTGCGTTGGAAGGAACCTTAAAGCCCATCTTGTTCCACTCCTCTGCCATGGACAGGGACACCTCCCACTCTCCCAGGCTGCTCCAAGCCCTGTCCAACCTGACCTTGGACACTTCCAGGGATGGGGCAGCCACAGCTTCCCTGGGCAACCTGTGCCAGGGCCTCACCACCCTCCACAGGGGAGAATTTCTTTCTATTATCTCATCCTCTGGACTCACTCCAGCAGCTCCATGTCCTTCCTGTGCTGGGGCCCAGAGCTAGAGGCAGCTCTGCAGGTGGGTTCTCACCAGAGCTGAGCAGAGGGGTGGAATCCCCGCCTTCACGTGCTGGCCATGCTGTGGGATGACTCCCACATATGTGGGAGAGCACTGGCTGCCAGTGTGTATTGCCAGGTCACATCAAGCTTCTCATTCCCCAGCAGGCCCAAGTCCTTCTCTTTTGGGCATTTCCCGCCCTGGCTTGGCCCTGGTGGTTACCCCACAGAGTGTCAGCCCTGGTGAGCAGATCCCACACCCTGCAGAGGGGTGAAGGCAGCAGCGTGCTGGGGTTGTTGGCGAACGCTCCTGACCAGTGGCCAGGCCAAGGCAACACCGGTGCTTTGCAACAGCAGTGGGGTCCTCCCCCACGCCCTCCAATTTATCAGGTGTCCAAGCCTAGCAAAAACAGCAGCCCAGCTCAGACTGGATAACCCTTCTCTTGCCTCGGTGCCCAAAGTGGGGTGTTGGGGAGGATGAGAATGGTCCATCCCTGCAGCGAGTGTGGTGTTGACCTCAAGGATGCTCGTGCAGGGCTGCCTCTGCCTGTCCCCCGCAAGGGGTGGCCCCCACTGAGGGTGGCTGCTTTCTGCAACTTGAGTTATTTTAATTTTTCACCCCTCTCTCGTGGTGGATCCTGTTTGAGGGCTCACCACGATGGTTCCCACTCACCCATCTGTCTGCCTTTGGAAGCAAAGCATTCCACAGGCTGGCTCCCAGCTGCTGGAGGCTCTGGGCAGGGGCTGGGGATGCTCAAGGGGAGGAGGTTCATGGCTGCAATTCGTGCCCAGGGGAGCTGAAGGGCAGTGTGTTTGCACTCAGCTTTGCATCAAAATCAGGGTCAGAGCCAGGAATCTCTGTCCCCCAAGAGCCTTGCGGTGCCAGCACCCATGGCACGCTGCCCGGGCTTCCCGGCCTTGGGTCCAGGATCAGGGCGAATCCTGTGTTAAGGCAAAAGGTTATAGGCGGGAAGGAAGCAATCACAAAGCAAACACCACAGCCTTCCCCAACTGCACACGGCTCTGGCACAATAAATAGAAGAGAAGGGACAAAAATACCCCCCCGGGTTGCAGTGTGGATACAGCGAGGAAGCAGGACTGTGCTTCGGGGTGGGGGGTGCTGTCCCACCCTGAGTCATGGCGAAGGGGATGTCCTGCAGCGCTGTGGCAGCCAGACAATATCCTGGAGCAGAAATGATGAGTGGGCTTCAGGGGAGGTACCTGAGCCCTTGCAAAACCCACTGCACCCTGCACCTGAGCCCTTGCAAAACGTGCTGTATCCCACACCCTGGCAGAGCTCTGGCACTTCCCCTGCGTGCAAGCCCTGTTCCCAGCCCCCAGGACCCAGCTGAGCTGCACCGTAATTCGGGCAGAGGCAAAGCCCAGATGTGAAGGCACAAGGACTGGCTGAGGGCCCAGCAGCCGGGAAAAAAACCACGCGAGTCTGGCTCTGGCTTTGGGAGCGGGTTTGGGGAGCTTGCACGTCTAATGCAAGCTGCCTTCCCTGACCAACAGAGCTTCTGGTCCCCATTTGGGGTGGGTTTGGAGCATGGCAGGGAGGAGGGGAGGACGCGGGCACGGTCCTGGAAGCAAAATGTGTTCAAGCTCCCGTGCAAGCCTTGTGATGGTGAGAAAAAAGTCTCATCTTCCCCCAGCCTGCGCTGCTTCCCCCAGGGGTGAGCCAGGAAACTCCCGGCGGCACCAGGACCTGGGTCCCGTTTGGGTGGGGGGGTTCAGGGGGCAGCCACCCCTCGCCGGACTCCCGTGCCCCCTCCCCGCACGGCCCCGCTGCTGGGGTGCGCAGCTGGAGCCCTCCCAGGGCCCTGCCGCTTTAACCTGCCTCTCCCACGTGCTGTCTGGTTGTGCTGGAGACGGTGACGCAGGCAGGACGTCAATGGACGCTGTGGGAGAATTTAGACTTGGAGAGGAAGGGGGGCAGGGAGGAAGGGAGCGTTTGCAGGAGCGGGGGGCCGGCGGGGGTGCACGGCCGGGACAGGAGGGACCCCGCACCCAGCCTTGCAGGGTCACCCGGGAGCATCGCTGGCAGCTTTGCCCCATGCGATGTCCCCCCCCGGCATATGCTGGGGCGTCCGCCAGCTGCGAGGGCAAATAATCCTCCTCCCGCTCCCAAGCCGGGGTGGGCGGCGTGGGGGGGCCGGGGGACCACGTGAAGGCGACGCTTCCTCCCTGCCCGCACGGCCCCCCCGCCCTGTCACCACACGTGTGCCACCCTTGTCCTTGCGCGGGTCGGGCGCACAGCGAGTGTGCTGTGCCGTGCCCTGGGTTTGTCACCCCGGCACAGGCAGAGGGTCACGGGTGCCCTGGGAACGGGGCTGGCAGGGATCCTGGGGGTCACCGGGGCTGTCCCTCGGCTCGGGGCTGGAGACCTGGGATTGACCCCAGGAGTGCCTCTCCCTGCACAGCTCTGCTCTTCTCCCTGTCCCTGAAGATGGGCTGTGTGACCATCCAGGGCATCATCCCCACCCTGGGCTAGGGTCCAGCTGATGTGGCACTGACAGGACCCCCACCCCACTCCCTCACTTTCAGCTCTTGAATCCCAAGGGCAGCAGCATTGCCAGGGATGTGCTGGCAGTGGCACTTCCATACCAGCAAGTAATGAGATGAGCCACAAACTTTGATTCCTTCCTGTATCCAACCCCAATCTTTAAGAGACAAAGTGGTCTCCCCAAAAATGGCATGGGAGCTTTGCTCCCCCTTGGCTCAGAGGGAGGAACAGTGGCTGAAAGAGACAAAAATCCGTGGTGAGGAGGGTGGAGATGCTGCTCTGCACACGGGATGCAACTCTTGGCCTCTTGGTTTTGCCCCCACCCCACTCTTCTCCCTGTGCTCTGTGCAGGAAAGGAACAAATGTGTTCCCCACTTTAGGTTTTTGGGTGTCTTTTATGGTTTTTTTTTTAATAGTCTGAGGGTGTAGGTGGCTGCATATCTCAGAAGACCCAGGAGCCCTGCCTCCTTCCCGCTGGCATAGGGCAAGGGAAAGCAGTTTCCACTGTCAAGAGGCTGCACACCAGCTGTACGAAGCAGCAGCCTGGTGTGGGAAGGGAGTTACTCAGCATTCGGTTCCCAAGAGACAAAAAAAAAAAAGAAAAGGCAGCTCAAACTGACTTTCCAAAATACTTTGAGGTTCATAGTAATGTTCTCGTCTTTGTCTCATAAATATCCTGGGTTGGATCCTTCCCTCATTTCCATCCCGTAACTCACGGAGAGCCACCAGAGCGCGGCTGCTGCGCGTTATTCCGACTATTTTTATTTTTTATTTCTTTGGATACATGATCTCAGTTGATTGGAAAACAAACCCCAGAGAATCCTTGAGGAGAGACTGCAAACAGCTCTTGGTGAGATGACTAATCCCATCTCTATCTAAACCAACAGCGTGCTAAAAATAGCCCTATTTCTAACAATAAATATAATAAAATAACTAACTGACAACAAACAGCCCCAAAAAGCCAAACACACTGAAAAGTCCACTAGAAATACATATTGGGATGGGGGAAGGAGCCAGCAGGAAACTGTGTCACTGAGTCAGAGGGGTGGTGGCGGCCGAGGTGCCCATGCCACCGCTGATGCTTGGTCGGATCCATCCTCTCCGTCGAGAACACCTTTACCTCTCACCCTTGTGCCTTTGCTTTCTTTGTCCCAGATCAACGTGGGGAAGGTGCACAGGCACCAGACCCCGAGGAAGCTCATCCCAGAGTCACCATCCCAGCCTTGAGCACCCGCTGAGAGCCCCGGAGTGGGACCCCTTCCCCAGCTCCAGGTGCATGTCCATCACCCCCCAGCTTGCGCCGTGCCCACCAGCCTCCCCAGGCCCTGAGCTCACCACACACCTCGGATAATTCGGATAATTTGCTGCCTACTTTCCACGCACCAGGAGCCTCCCACACCCAGTGTGTTGCAAAACAACCCCCTCAGCTGAGTCACTGGCATCAGGGAACCTCTTCCTGCCCTCCTAGCCTGGGATGGGGCTCAGGGCAGAGCTGGCTGTGATGAACAACCTGACGGGAGCACACCCCAGCCCCATTTCATGTCACCTCAGGCCTATGGGGAGGAAATTGGGTGTTTGGGGCTTGTGCAGTGCTCTGTGCTGTGGAGGCTGGCACAGGGGGACCATATGCTGCTGCATTAATGGCTATGGGCATCGTCTGGGTGACAACACAATGACTTTGCCTCCATCCCCAGCAACTCCCCAGTGTCTGGTTTTATGCTCCAGGGACACTGGGAGCACTCATATTCCAAGTGCTCCAGCTGGATGTGATCCAATAGAGCTCGGACATCTTTGTCACTGGCCCCCAGCCCTCCTTGTACTGGGACAGTGGCCTTGTGTGTGACAGTCATTCCTAGATATCCCTGTCTTATGGAGCACTGGAGTCCAACCAGACTTGTGCCGGCTCCATGACACCAGTAAGGAAGGTGGGCTGCACTCTGCCAGTCAGGGGGACCCACAAAACCAGCCACTGGGGAGCCTCTGACCCCTGGCACCAGATTATTTCCACTGGGAGCAGTCCCACACCAGCCTGATTTTTATTTTTACTTTGTGTGGCATGTGGGAGCCTACCCAGGCCTGCCTAAGTGCATCCCTGGGAAAGGAAAGCCTGTGCCCCATGCTGATCCCCAGACGTGACATCCTGCATTCCTCCGACATTTCTGGAGGTTGGAGAGCTCATCTGGTGGGATCACCGGCCCCTGTTGTGCCCCTTGGTGCAGACCTGGGCCGCAGGCAGGTGGTCTGCATCCTCCCAGCCCCGAGGATGCTTGTGCCCACCATCAGCACTGCTCCGAGGCTGCAGATACGCAGCATGGTGCTGAGACAGGGACAGAAGCAGGTACCCAACGCCCTAAAAACCAGATTCCTGCCCCAATCCACAGCCCCAAACTGTCCTGGCACGAAGGTGGGAGTCACTGTTTGAGCTGTTGGATTTCTGAGCAATTTATCCATGTTGCAGCTACTGGAGGAGCCGGGTCCGGGCATTGTGGCTGTGTTGCCGAGAAGTGCAGGGAGCCCAGTGCCGGTGCCATGTGCTGAGCTGAGGATCTAGCACTGCGGGAAGGGCCGGGGCAGGGCCGGGAGCCCTGGGAGCCCAGCGTGGTGAGGACACTGGAGGCAGGAGCAGCCCCTGGGCTGTGTCCTGTCCGGGCGCACTGGAAAGCACCGTACCCATGAGGGGTCTGTGCCGGTGATGGACACCAAATTGAGACCTTCCGCTGCCTCTGAGTGCCGAATCCAGCATCCTGGCAGCAGAACTGGGACCTTCATGGGCAGTTGATGTCCCCGGTGTGGCTTTAGGGACACTTGGACACCACCGACCCACTGTCCTGAGCAAGACCCCCCATGGAAGCTGGGGCAGAACCCCTCATCCCCCCATCACCCCGGGGCGGCTGCTCGGCCGCGAGGGTGGGCTGGACCCCCTCTGCCCACCCTGGGGAACACGAGTGGGGCCACGCCAGACTCTGCGTGTGGGAGAGGGGAGGTCCCGGCCCAAACACCCGCAACCGCCGGCTCCGGTTCCCCCCACGGCTCAGCCCCGCCCCGGGCCC
>WBMZ01018693.1:0-14888 GCA_013400975.1 Atrichornis clamosus | reverse complement strand
CCCCGCCTTTGCCTCCCGGCAATCATCATTTCAGACGTGAACCTAGGGAATTGCAGGAGCGGGGGCAACCAACGAGGATAGGTGGTGCTCCCAAGGGCATTGCCGGGAGGTGCTGCGGGATGGAGCTTTCCCTGGGGGAGGGGGTGGTAGTGGGGAGGAAGCAGAGCTCAGTCTTGGCACTGCTGGGGAAAGGATCCAGCCTCCGAGCAGACCAGCCCCCCCAGTCTCCCGAGGTGTCGACATAAACACGGGCGCTCAGGGAGAGGGAGGGAGGAGAGGGTATGTTTTCCTATTTCCACAACCCCACACCACAGGGGAGGGGGAGAGCAGGGAGAGGAGGTGACAGTCAGGCAAGCAGTAGCTGCATCAGCCACGACACTGCAGCAGTGCGGGCTTCCTCGGAGCAGTGCCCAGCCCGGGGGAATCGCGGCAGCACACGGGACTGGTGGCAGAGCCTTGGGGCAAGGTCTTCACCGTGCTGGCCTGCCTGACGGGGAAGGGGAATTGCTGCCAGCGCCAGCTCCACAGGAAGGCACTGCAGCAGGACCAGCCTCCCGGGGTGCGCTGCCCACCCACCATTCACGGGGGGCTGCACAGCCTCCTCTCTCTCCCTGGCTGTGGTCTATGGCCTCCCAGCTATGACTCCATCCCAATCCCTTATCCCGGCTTATCCGCCTCTGACCTCCTTTCAGGACAGTGCAGCTGATGCCAGGGATTTCAGGGTGGTTCTTGGCGCTGTTCAAAAGAGGGCAAACGCGGGGGACACGGGGCAGCAACACAAGTGGAGAAAAGGGTTTAAAGGACTAGAGGGGAGAAGAGATCATGTAAGTGACGGGGTGGGGCAGGCAAAGCTGGATTTGGGCTTGTCATTTGGATTCCTTGGAGCTGGCTCCAACAGGGGCCAGGTGGATGTGATCACAGGGATGTGACCACGAGCAACATGACCACATAAGCAGAGAGGCACAGCATCTGGCACGGGTCTTCCTGTCAAAGATAACTTTAAACAGGATGCTGTCCCTCTCTACCCCGTGGAGGCTGTTGAGGCACGGCCAGGACACTGCTGCAAAGGAAGCTCACGGCTGGCTGTGCGGGCACGGCTCTGGAGGAAGTTCCTGTGGCGTGTGCCAGATGGCGTGAGGAGCACTGCCAAAGCGGCTGATGGGGGATCCCAGTCCAGATGGACGTGGTGGAGGGCCCTGAGCAGGCTCCAGAGAACCCTGGAGTCACTGACTGAAACTCCCCTCTACAAGAAGCTCTGGCTGGACCTTCAGAGCAGCAGCACCATTTCCTTGTGCCTCTGTGATTTCCACCCATCTGGGCAAGTGGGGTCAAGCACTGACTCTGGCCTTCCCCAGTCTGCTTCTTAGCTCCCCTCAGTGCTGTGATGTGCTGCTTCCAGCTCATTCCCCACCTCCCCCGCACCCTTGCTCACACACACCATGGGGAAGTCCTGACTGGGGCTCCGTGGCTACTCTGGCTGCTGCCAGCCCGGCCCAGGGTTGAGTGAATTATCTGAGGGGAGGAAAACCTGGCAGGGCTGGAAGCATGGAGTGACACACACCTTGCTGCAGCACCCCAGCATCACACAGCCCCACAGCCAGGGGAATGAGAAGGTGGGATGGGCGGAATGAGCTGAGTAGGAACTCTTAGGGAGTAAACTGCAGCAAGAGAAGCTCTTTCAAACAGCCATCATCACCCACCACCCCCTTTCTACTTCAGGTTTAACCTGGTGCCCCAAAATGCCACGCTTCCTCACCCTCCTCATCCAATAGAGATACCTCCCAGTCTCATGCACTTCCCTGTCACAGGAGTGGAGTGAAGGGTCGGCACCTGGACCAAGTCCCCCCTCCCTTCAGAGCCCTCTCTCCCAGTCTGAGGCACCGTGGCCTTCAGCAAGATGACTCCTCAAGCTGCTGACCCTGCTGCTCACGGAGACACAGGGAGGACGAGCCAGGCACTCAGCAGGGCGGGCTGTGAGAGCCAGGCTGGAGTGGCTCCCCTGCCGAGGGCTGGAGAGGGACTGGAGGTCCCCACGGGCTGGGTGCCCCCCTGCCCTGCCCGCCATGCTCGGCTGGCTCCTGCTCGCTGCGCAGGGACACGGCAGCCGCTTGCTCCCTGGCCTGGCAGGCGCTGTCCTCGCCTCCCGGCAAGGGGACGGGAGATGCCAGGAGCTGGTGCCCTGTCCTTGACGCCAGAGCCAGGGGCACCTCCCCGCTGCGCCAGCTGATCCCTCCCTCTCTGCTGCCCGTGGATGCTGTGGCACCCTCCCCATCCCTGCCATCCAGGCTCGTATCCCATGACACAGGGAGAGAGGGAGAGACTGCTCTCAGTTTGTTGTCTGCAGCAGAGGGACAGAGTAAATTCAAACAGATAACCAGTTTCTGGAAAAATGTAGGTAGATTCCCATAGTCTGAGTGAATTTCAAAATTTCCTGGGGCCAATATTTTTAGCGCCAGCTCATAAGGTCACTTTTCCTTGAGCTCCCGTCTCTCTGTCAGTGTCTCGTTTAAACACAGAAGGGTGAGCACCACATCCTGGGGCCTCTCAGAGCTGAATGTGTCCTCTCCTCTCCACAGACTCACCATGGCAGTCGAGAGGATCCATGCCCGCGAGATCCTGGACTCCCGTGGGAACCCCACCGTTGAGGTGGACCTGTACACACACAAAGGTATGAGGGTGAGGATAAGAGATGGAGGGTGAGGACAGGAGATGGAGATGCTGTGCAGCAGCCTGGCATGCCGAGAACATAGAGGGTCTTCACTCCCAGCAACCAACAAGCCAGGGGAAGAGGCAGAGACCAAAACTCTCCTTGTGGCTCTGCTTGTGCTCGTGCTCAGCAACTCTGCACACGTGCTGGGCAAATCACAAGAAGACAGCTGGCTGTCCTGTTTGTGACATGAGCCATGCACCTGCTCGTAGCAGGGACGGAAGGTTTTGTTAACATAAACGTGTGCACCTTCTCATCATATCCCTGTGATGACCTCCTGCAGCTGTGCTTTTATTCCTGGGGCACAGTGCAAGTTTGGTAACATGTCCATGGCCATGCTTTTGGCAGGGGTAAAGCTTTATCCCTGAGATCTCTGTGCAGGCATGTCCGTGCACGGGTCTCAAGTGGAAGAGGTACATTTGTGCTGGGTCCAAAAGCAGATGGGCTGAGGGGTGAGGAGCAGTGAGAGGCCAGAGCAGGCATCCAACCATTGTCTTCCTTCTTCAGTGAGGCAGAAACCTCACTCTGAGGGGGAGGAAGCTGCTGGTGGCTGTGAGTCAGGCTGCCTCTGGAACCAGGAGGAGGGCTGAGGAGCCAGGCTTCCACCCATCACATGCAGTTCTGGGTTCAGTGTGGATCTCTGGGTGCCTGAGATCCAGGTTCCTCGGTCTGGAAGCCCTGGGTGCATTTATTTCTGCCACCTCTGAGAGGACCAGCCACAAGCAGCCAGCTAGCGGGGCCATCCATTTGCACAAGCGGTTGCTACATCCTTTCCCATGAAAGCAGGGCAGAAGCAGGTGCATGGGGGATTTTCCACTTCACCCTCTGCCCATCTCACACCCCTGTTTTGCTGTTTCCCAGGCATGTTTCGAGCAGCCGTCCCCAGTGGAGCATCCACTGGTATCTACGAAGCACTGGAGCTGCGAGACAATGACAAGTCACGTTTCCTTGGAAAAGGTGGGGAGATGTCTGCTCCACACCTCATCCTCGGGGCTGCCTGTGCGTGGGGCTCTGCCAGAGGGTGCTGCTCATCCGCTGGTGTGACGCGGGTGTGTCCCACTGCCCTCAGGGACACCACAGAGGCACAGACCTAGCATAAAGCGAAAGATCAGGCCTCGATCTTCCCTCACTGTCTCCCTCTCTCAATCTCTTTATCGGTCCTCTTTCTCCCTCTTTCCACTCTCCTCTTTGCCTCACTCTCTCTCTTTCTCTCTCTCTTTCTTTTTCTGCCTCTTCCCTTCTTTAGGGGTCCTGCAGGCCGTGGATCATATCAACAGCACTGTCGCCCCAGCTCTCGTGGGCTCTGTAAGGATTTCTCTTTGTTCTCCCTTGTCCAACGCTTACTCTGGTCCATCTCTGTCCCCCGATCTCTGTCTCTGCCTCTCTTCATCTCACTGGGTTAACAGACATAGCGATGCTCTCTGTGAACCTGGGCACACCTCTCCTGCCCTCCATGCCTGTATGTGTCCACAGCGATCTTTTCTCTGGGAGGAAAGGATTTAACGCTTCCTGGTCCACCGCAGCATCTGTACAGCCTAACTAGTCCCCTCGGTGCTCCCTGTAGAGCTCTCTCCCTCTTTCAGCTGTGCTCCTCCTCAAGCACTGAATCACATCCACATGTCTGTGGCCTCATCCTGGTGTGATGAGCAATGGTCGCATCGTGCAGGGTCTGGCACAGCCTTGCGGAGCAGTGGTGTCACGCCTGCAGCCTGTTTACACCTGAACACCTGGAGCCTGCTCTGAGGAAAACGGAGCTGAAGCCACACATTACACGCCATGTAGCCCGTGGCGGGGTCTGGCTGAGAGCCCGGCTCTCTCCACCCCTGAAAAATACCCAGCCTGGTGGAGGGCTGCCTGTGTCTAACCCTGCTCTCCACCTCACTCCCAGGGATGGCTCCATCCAGTCTACATTTGCTTGCTTGAGGTTGAGCATGTTCTGTTGTTCTGCCTAGCTTCTATGTGGCCACAGCACCACAAAGCTCCCTGGAAGCTGCCAAAAGGCTGGGTAAATCCCTGAGGGAGGCCTGTGTCCCCAGCAATGCGTGGCCTTGCGTGGGCTGCAGCTGACCCCCTCTCCAGCGTGGGTACATCAACACTGCACTGCAGCAACGCCGTCGTGGTTACCTAACCTGACTAAATACCAAGGCACCAGTTTCCAGAGCTTTGTGTGTATATGTTCCCCCACAAGCTGAAAAGGTCCCTGTACCCCCAGCTTCTCCATCAGCGCCTCCTTTTCCGCACACCAGAGCAAACAGCTCTTCCAATCCTCCCCTTCTCAGGAGCTGTTTCTTTCTTGCAGGGCCTCTCTGTCGTGGATCAAGAGAAGATAGACAATCTGATGCTTGAGATGGACGGCACAGAAAACAAATGTAATTCATCCCTCTCTTTTGGCCTGGGAAGTAAAGAGCATGGGAGGCTGCAGGGCTGGAGTGGGGGCACTGTCAAAGCTGTGGTGAGCCCAAGGCTGGGCTGGCAAGGGCACCCACTGGGCAGGATGCTGCCAGCTGAAAAGCTTAACTCCTTCTTTGCCTGCAGCCAAGTTTGGCGCCAATGCTATCCTGGGAGTTTCGCTGGCTGTGTGCAAGGCAGGAGCTGCGGAGAAGGATGTGCCCCTGTACCGGCACATCGCTGACCTGGCTGGCAACTCTGACCTCATCCTTCCTGTGCCGGTAAGACTCCTCTGTCCTTGACGTCCACCTTCAGAAACTCCAAGAGAGTGGTGTTTCCAAGAGAAACTTCAAAGGATGTGTTGGGAAGTAGATAAAGAAGGGATATGGGACTGAAACATCAGCTGAGTGTGCTGCACTTGTCTGGGAAGCAAACCAAGGCCTGAGATTTGTCAAGTTTCAATTGGAAAAAAGGAGTCTGAGGAGGATACAGCAGATATTGTGGTGGGGGACTGACTGAGGATCTCACTCAGCACAGGAACCAGAGGGCATCATGAGAGCCCTCTGGGGCACAGTTCAAAACTAGGGCGTAATGGGTCTTCACACCAGGAGAAACTGCCTTGAGAAACTCTTTCACAAAGGGTGTTGTGGATGTGAAAACTTTCTCAGGGTCAAGGAAAAAGGTCCTGGAAGAAAGACTGACAGCATTGCTGATAAACACATACAGATAAACACAGCACAGATAAACACACATAGCTTGGGAGATCTCTGAGAGGGAAACAGGTGGGAAAATCTCCAATCATGTGCTCTGAGCCACTACTGGAAGGAAGGCTTCAGACTTATGTGCCTTTGGTCTGATGGTTGTAGCTAATGTGTTGTTACCCTGTGGGATATGGCATGAAAGGGCATGGTGACTCATCTGAGGGCCACCTCTAAGCAGTGCCAAGACCAGTTCCTTCAGCTCTGACTCTCTTACTGACTCTTCCAGGCTTTCAACGTGATCAATGGAGGTTCCCACGCAGGCAACAAACTGGCCATGCAGGAGTTCATGATCCTGCCTGTGGGAGCTGAAAGCTTCCGCGATGCCATGCGCATCGGGGCCGAAGTCTATCACAACCTCAAGAGCGTCATCAAGGAGAAGTATGGCAAAGATGCTACCAATGTGGGTGATGAGGGAGGCTTTGCTCCCAACATCCTGGAAAATAGTGAAGGTGAGAGCCCTACAGAGATGGGGTACCCCTGCCTGCAATGCTATGGGTCCCTACGCCTAGCTCACAGCATTCCCCACAGACTGATTCAAAAGATGATGTCTCAGTGTCATTGACCTCCTGTGTTAGGGAATTGTTTCTAAGCTCCTTCTCCTTGGGGTGGCCTTGATCTGTCACAGCCTCTCCATACAAAACTTTTATGCATGTGCTCATTTTTACAAGGCCCTTCACAAACTTGTCTTTGAGCTGTGGGATTGCATTTTAATTCCTCCTTGTCCCTTTGGACACAGCCTCTACAGCTCCTTGGCATATTTCTGTTGCACTCTGGGCTCCCTTCTACTTCTCCATCACACCACCAAACTCTTTGTGGCTCTAGAGACCCTCCCACAGGGGAGGTTCCCACCAAAAGGCAGAGGTTTCTGCATGGGCTGACTCTCCTGACTGCAATTCTCCTCGCAGCTCTGGAGCTCCTCAAGGAAGCTATCGACAAGGCGGGCTACACAGACAAGATCGTCATCGGTATGGATGTGGCAGCCTCCGAGTTCTACCGTGACGGAAAATATGACCTGGACTTCAAGTCCCCAGATGACCCAAGCCGCTACATCTCTGGGGACGAGCTGGGCGACCTCTACCAAAGCTTTGTACGTGATTACCCAGGTGAGCTGCTGTGCTCGGCAGTAGGGGATCAGCACCAGTGCTGCACACTTAACACGCACAAATCCTCTGTGTTTTTGGAGTGGGAAGGGAGGTAGCTTTGACTCATGTCTCTTCTGCTGTCCTTTCAGTGGTCTCCATTGAGGATCCCTTTGACCAAGACGACTGGGAGGCCTGGTCTAAGTTCACTGCCAATGTGGGGATTCAGATAGTGGGAGATGACCTGACAGTGACGAACCCCAAGCGCATCGAGAGAGCTGTTGAAGAGAAAGCCTGCAACTGCCTCCTGCTCAAAGTCAACCAGATTGGATCTGTCACAGAGGCCATCCAAGCGTGAGTCCAGCCCACTGCCCTTGTTGTCCTGTGAAAGGAATGGTGATGAACCACAGCAAGGTGTCCCATTCTGCACTGGGTGCATAGGCTTATATCTCTACCAGAGTGTAGCATGTTGAGAGTGGGAGCAGAGAGTGCCTGGATCTCACCTTGCTCAGGTTATAGGTTATAGCAGGCAGGTCATAGTAGGAGCTACTGACTGCATTTCTCACTCCTTGCAGCTGCAAGTTGGCCCAGGAGAATGGTTGGGGTGTGATGGTGAGCCACCGATCTGGGGAGACTGAAGACACCTTCATTGCTGATCTGGTTGTAGGACTGTGCACTGGGCAGGTAGGTGAAGCCCAGGCCATGCACCGGCCTGGGGGAAAGTGAAGGGGTGTGAAGACAAAATCCCCTGCCCTGCCATGGGAAACTGGTACAAGTCATAACAGTGTCTTACAGTGTTTGCTTTGGGGAATGCTTTACAGATAAAGACGGGTGCTCCCTGCAGGTCTGAACGCCTGGCTAAATACAACCAGCTCATGAGGTAAGGGGCTCCAGGGATGAGAATGTAGAAGAGAGAATGGGGGAGTAACGAACTGGGGTGGGAGAAGACGAAAGCCCAAGGGTAGATGGGGCTCATGGGTGAAATATTATGAAGACAAGGCACAGAGATGACAGTAGGATCCCAGGGAGGCCTCTGGGGCAGACTCCTTTCCTCCCCCTTGGTGTGAGGGTGCAGCCCTGCAGGCACAGCAGCTGGTAGGAGCTGAGCTCCTCTGGCCCATGTCAGCTTCCTGCTGATGAACTGCCCCTCCAGCACCCTGGTGCCTCTGATGCCCCTTCACCGCAAGGGCCTGATGCGTGCTGTCTCTGTCTCCTGCAGGATTGAGGAAGAGCTTGGCGATGAAGCACGCTTCGCCGGACACAACTTTCGCAACCCAAGTGTTCTTTGAACATTGTCCCCAGGGCACAGCCACCCTGCTGCTCTTTCCCACCTCACAGACTCTGAACCTCCCTTCCCTCCACTGCTCCCTTTTTTGCTCTTTCTCCCCACTCTGTCATCTGGTTCCCTCTCACGTCAAAACCCCTTGAGTTCAGGTGTCCCCAGCTAGATGTCCCCAGGTGAAGGATGAGAGAAGGGCCTACACCTTGTCCCTTGCTGTGGGGTCATTAGCATTCCTGGATCTAGGCGTTGTGTGTCTCTGTTGTCTGTGCAGGGCCGCTCCAGGGCCACTGTGCTCACGTGTCAGACCGCGGGAGCATCCGCCCAGGTGTTCCCTCGTACGCCAAAGCATGTGCGGTGATCTGTGCGTCGGCTGGTGTGCTGGGACACGTGCTGCACCTGTAGCTGTGCCCAGCCGGGTGTCGCCAGTGGCTCGCTCTCGTTGTGCATGTGTGTAGGTGTGTGTACGTGTCCCGGCCTACGGCGTCCCTGTGCCCCAGGCGTGTGTCTGCACTGAGCCCTGGTGGGACCCGCGTGTCCCTTGCCTCCACCCCGGCAGTGTCGTGTTGGGCTGTGCTGTGTTGGGCTGTGCTTGCCGGCAGCTTAGCGTTGAAGTGCGCTGCTGTCCCACTCTGGGTGTGCGTGTGTGTGCGTGTGTGTGCTGTCAGCCTCTGGGTCAGCACATAGTACTGCAGGGCGATATATTAAAACACATCCGTAAACAAACCCATGCTCTCATTTGCTTCTTGTGACCTTTTTCTCTCTGTTCCCTTCCCTCTTGCACTCCTCCACCCTCCCCTCTGCCCCATGATGTCTGCTTCACCTTCTGGACAGTCCATGCTCAGCTGAGCAACAGACAAACTACAGATCCCTAAACTCTATTAAAATGTATTTCACACCTGAGTTGCCTGACTTGGCCTGATGTCTATCTCTAGATGCCAGTGTTTGGGAGATGGGGACATTTTGCCATCAGAGCAGGAGAGGCTCACACAGAAAGGTAACAAAGAAAAGCAGAGGGGACTGGCAAGAGGAAGAAAAGGCCCAGGCATCCTCACCTGCTTTCACAGCTTTGTCCCACAGCCAGAGTGCTCTGTTGGCCACCAGCTGGAAAACACCAGAGGGGAAGCATGTGGGATGACTTGCCCTTGTCAGCTCCACCAAACCATGTTGCATGAAGATCTGCCATGCAGGGATTTTAATCATGCCCTCCACTGATGGAAAGACCTCAGCCTGGGCCCCCAGCTGTCTGTCCACTGGACTCAAGTGATGGTAAACTGGAATGGCAAGTCTTTGAGAGAGGAAAAAGCTGATTGTTCTCCCCAAAAAGAGGCTTGTAGAGCAGTGACTGGAGGGGTAGGTGGAATGTTAGTCTCTCTCAGCTCCATCTGGTTTCACAGGGGCAACTCAGCAGTACTTGGGGAAAGTTGCCCATGCTCCAACCAGTGCCCCAGCAGGCTGAGTGCCAGCACACCCCAACGCTTGCTCAACAGCTTTATTCTGGACTGACTCCAAGGAAGGCGGGAGGCTGGGGGTGCTCCTGTGAGAAATTCAACTGGAGAATAAATGATAAAAGCTTGCTCACCACTATCAGCTCACGTAAGTAGCCCCGCTCTGTTCTTGGGCACACTCAGCTCCTGCCCCACTTCCCTACAGAAAGTTCCCAGACCCTTGCTTAACTCTCGTCTTTCATGATGAGGAATGACAAGGGCAAAGACTGAGGTTTTTCAGCAAGTCCCAATCCCCCTTGACCGTGTCCTCATGCAGACCTTAAAATCAAAAGACAAAACTTGAAAACACTGGCATTTCACTGCTGATTCTTTACCAAATAGCATAGATTAAGGACTAAGTCCAAGAAGGGAAGACAAAGACTTTGGCACACATGCCCAGAACTGAAAAGAGGGTGGGAGGGAGAATGTGAGGGTAGAGACAGGATTGGTTTCCAGGGCATCACCAGTGCACACAACACACATCTCAGTGGCAGGGAATGCCTTGTGCCCCGGCTGCAGGCAGGCTCTTGCCCGTGCTCTCTGGGAGCTGTAGTCCGGGCGCCGCAGAGGGAACGCTCCGCTCCATCTTCCCCCGCCTCCGCGTCCCCCTCGGCGGCACCCGGCACCCCGCGGGGTCCTGTGGGGTCCCCCAGCGCTCCCCCACAGTCACGTCTCCCGCAAAAGCGGTTGTGTGTGTGACAACGCTGTTTTCCTGAAGGAATGTGCATTTTGGGTACTGGCAGTGGGCTGTCTTTTCCCGTTGTACATCTCACTGCTCCTTTGTTTTAGATACTGGGATTTTGTGAACAGTATGGCTACTGCTTAGCAATCAGGGCAGTTTTTTTGGAAATAAACTTTCCTACCTTTCATATTACCGAGAGCATCTCCCCTTCCACCCGTGCCTCTCCCATTTGTCTTTTTCTGTGCAAGGAAGGCAATTAAGTGCCCAAGGTAGTTGGCGTTGCCCATTTAAATGCAGCAAGGCTGCAACAGCAGGGAACTGGTATATATGTCCCTACACTGTGGGAAGAATTTATCAGGAAGGAGTTTCTGCCAGTGAGGCATCACCACGTCCCTGTGTCAGGGAAGCTGCGTGAATGCCCTGAGGGGATGGGAACACGTCGGGAAAGCCCTGAGGGGATGAGAGCACATCTGGCCCCCGCAGTACCTCACCTTGGTGCCATTTCTAAATCAAAACAGTTTGTCACTGCTGGCACAATGTATAGAAGGAATACATGATGCTGGCATGTTTGCTTGGGTCACTGCAAATACTTGTCCTTAGCCAGCGCATCCTAAGATGCATATACTGCTTTCCCTTTGGCTTAGTGGCAGAGATTTGGTTATAGTTTCTCTCTGATAGAAATGTCCATGCTCTTGGCTGTTCCCGCACCTGAGGACTCCTGTTGTATAAGCTGATGTCTCCATCAGATTGCTGTGCTGTAATGTGCATGCATTCAGAGTATGAGTAACAGCACAGGGATGGGCTGGCAATGTGACGCTATTTGTGAATGGAAACATTTGTTGGATTTGCTTTCTTTTGCCTCTCAAATCATACTCTGTTTAGATTACATTTTCAGAGCCACGTTCAGCTGTTAAAGGGATCATTTAACACTAGCTGCTTCCTCTCCCCCCCACCCCAAAGCCTGCAGAATTTTTCTCTTTTTTTCCTAAATATGTGTGTGCACCCATAAATGAGCTGAAGGGGAGATGTCACTGAATTAGGCTTCTTGTAGAGTGCAGAGAAAAGCCTTAATGATGAAGAGCTACTGAATTTCTCTGATATGTTCTTGTCTCTCTAAAGAACAATGGGATGTTGTCCAGCTTTGGGAAGCCAATATTTTTAACATAGGAGGCTGTCAGGGATACTGTTTTGATGAATATCTGACAAGAAGTCCAAAAATTTGGGCACTGGATAATTCCTATGAGGTACTGAGCAACTTAATCAAAAGAAGAGTATTTGGCTCCCTTGCTGGAAGACTAAATACAGACAACTTGGACAGGTTGTCAGGAGGACATTATGAAGCTCTCTCTCCAGGCAAAGATCAGCTTACTAGAGCATTCCATGTCTCAGTGTGGAAGCAGCTCTAACTTGCTTCCTTATTCTTTCCATCAAGGAGACTACTACCTGTTGCATGTCGAAAGGGAAATGGGGTTCTATGTAATTTTAGAGTCAGAGTTTCACAGGAAGATTAAGATGAGATGTCTGCAGGTCTCCACTTCAAACCCCTGCTAACAGCAGGGATAGCCCCAGACCTAGATCAGGCTGCTCGGGGCCTTGGCCAGGCAGTTTTCAACCATCTCCAAGGTGAGGAGATTCCCCAGCTGATTCCCCTACTGAAACCTGCTGAACTACATTCAGGGAGGAGCTTTTTCCTTTATCTAGTCACAATTTCCCTTCTTGCAAATTTCACAGGCATTTCACTGTGTATCTGTCAGAAGAACTTGGCTCTGACTTCCCTGGACCCCTCCACACACACACGCACACGAAAAAGCTGAAGAGTGTAATTGGTTACCTCCTAACCCTTCTCTACTCCAGGCTGAAAACAAAACCTCCATCAGCCTCCCCTTGTATGACATGAGTTCCAGCACCTCACTTATCTCATTCCCTCCCTCACAGGACTATCAGCACCTCTCTTGTGCTGGATTTCTCTAAGAAGGCTACATCCCAGCCAGGGCCTCTTGTTTTGCAGGCAGCTATTTTTCCTCTGGTAGAACTGGAAAGCAATGGGATGATGTGGCCGGAGAGATCTCAAGGCAGTGTGTCCTATCTCCCTAATTCAAGGGGGGACCAGCTACACGCCAGCAGGTGTGGTATCTGCTTGCCGAGCCTCTCAGCTGGCTCACAGACTCCCCAGGTCATATATCCATCCTGAAGAGACGCAGCTAGTAATGCTCTTGGTTTGCCCAAGGTCTTCAATCTGTTGATTTCAAAGGCAAGATAACTTTATTTCCCAAGTTCTGCAGCTAGTCCACCTTGCTCTCACTGCAAGAGCACACACAACCACTTGCGTTTCTTCTATGTTCTACCTATGCTTGCCACCCTGAAACAGAGCAGCGTGTGGTTTGACCTAGCAGCGATCTGGCTATGAGCATTTCTGAGCAGGGAAAAGGAATGGTTGCCCTGCTTCTCTTTTGAATCACCTCCAATGTCTCTTCATAAACTAAGAGGGCAAGCCACATTTGGCTGGCTTCTTGAAATAAACCAAAACCTAGTAAGATTTACATAAGCCATTGGAATCTCTGCCTCTTCACTTATTGAAACAACAAATCTTGATACTAAATTTAATATTTAAGTGAAATTTTTGAACTGAAGCAACTGACATGGTTATGGGAGCTGATGACACGAAAACCAATTGGGGTTTGATGTTGTGGTTAAATAAACTTGGTGTCACATGTTACTCATCCAGAAGATCTCTGGATTGAAGCAATACCAACCACTGTAGCTGCCACAGAGGCTTTTCCCAAAACCACAAACCTTGGGGATCTGGATATTTTGTTTAGCATCCAGAGAACAAGGATCTTGACAAGATCTTCCTCCTTCATGAATCATCACTTTGGCCTCTAAGGGTCACATGCATTGTGAGCTTGGGACGCAAGGCTGTCAACTCCTGAAGGCGACAGTTTGAAGCAGCCGTGACAACTGCAAACACCACCACCTCAGCAGCAATAATAATATTCTGTCTTGCTGTCTGGGGCTCAGCTTGGTGAGGCACTTTGTGAAGCAGATAATGCTTACCCCTGTGCTTGGGATCCACAGCGTGTTCTCAACATAGCACCTCTGCAAAACAATATGCTGAAATGTTTTGGACTGACCACACAAAAGCCAATGGGCATTTTTGCAAACGTTACCCCATGGCTTTTACAATCCCGCACACTAGGCATGGGAATCAGTGTCCTAGGGAACAACAGCACTCCAGAACTACTGCTGGCAGGGCAGAGGCTCTCGGTGAGGGGCAAGACAAAGAGGTCAGCTGGGGAGAAGGGTGGATGAGAGAATGAATGAAGGCCAGAGACATGAGGCATGTTGATGTTGTGTAACAGGATGCTGCATGCCAGCGGGGCTAGCTTGGGGATGAGAGGCACCAAGAGCAAGTCTTCATCCAGGATAAATAAGTGAGGCCCCAAAATGGCACAGTACCCCTGGGAAGTGGGTGTGGAACAATTGCATTGGGAGCCATCGGCTTAGAAGGGTGTTGCAGGGACATTGTTATTAATGTTTTTTAAAGCATTGGGGTGAATAGCATTGCTGAAACCCCCACGAGGAGATGAATCTGTATTCGAGTTTGGATGCTGTACAGTAAATAGTGCTCAGAGCCATGTAACGGACAATGACAATTGCTGAATAAAAGCCCGTGGAGAGCACGCCATCCAGCCTGCTCACTGAGAGGTCCTGCCGAGGAAATATTTTGGGATTACGCCTGAAGGCCATCAGAGTACAACTTGCCCATATGCACACGAAGGCTCTGTGCCTGTGTCCGTGTGACACAGACCAAGGTTTGCCCCCACGACCAGCCGTGCCTTCCACAGCTAAAAGGAGCAGGACGGGCAGCACTTGTAGCATCTCCTCGGCTGCCAGCCCCGCGCACCCACTGGCCGTGCTCCCGCGGCAGGCAGCGGCTGGAGCTGGATTAGCCCCTCGGCGGGCTGGCCGGGTGACAGATCCGGCGGGCGCCCCCCTTCCTTCCCGAAGCCGTTCCTCCGATAGCTTTTTTCCAAAATGGCCATCGACGCCATGAACTTGGGCCAGCGAGGGGAGGCAGCCGCGTATCTGAACAGCCGTGGGGGGCATGTTTCACGTTTCCATGGCTGAGCCCCGCCGCTCCCCCGCACCGTACGGCCGCGGGAGGCGGAAGGGGGGGAGATGTGGCGCCGCTGGGGCGAGGCCCGCGCCAGCCGGATCCTGCATCCCGCCGCTGCCGTGACCGCGCTGTGTGTGTATGGGCCGGGGGGCTCCGCATCGCCGCCGCTGCCGTGACCGCGCTGTGTGTGTGCGTGTGCCGGGGGGGCCCCGCAGCCCGGTGCGGGCGGTGCGGAACGGCCCCCGCACGAGGCTCGCGCTCCCTTTGTGCCGTTGCCTGGCAACCGGGCGGGGGATGGGAAGTGGGATTGGGGGGGGATGGATGCGCGCGCGGCCGCACGCCGAGGAGCGCCCGTCGGGCGGCCGCCGCCCCCGCCCCCCGGGAGGCC
>WBMZ01018684.1:0-25258 GCA_013400975.1 Atrichornis clamosus | reverse complement strand
GAGCCGCTGGCCGAGCTCAGCCACTACGTGGTGGCGCGGCCCATCTACAGCGAGCCGGGCTTCCAGGAGGAGAACGAGCGGCGGGCGCCGCTGCCCCCCACGCTCCGCGAGCGGGCGCAGGCGGCCTGCAGGTGGGTCCGTGCGGCGGGAGGGGAGCCGGGGGGCGCCGGCGGACGCGCGGTCCCGGCGCCACAAACTCCACCCGCCGAAGGATGAAGTGTCCCACACTGTCGGCAGACACATCCCTGCTCCCCTGCCTACCGAAGCTGCTCACAGGGTGCTTCCTTCAGGGAGCGCGCTTTTGACACCTGTACATACCCCGTCCCTGTCTGAAAGACAGGACCGTGACAGTCACTGCCTCTTAAATTTAAATGTGCATCAGCTCAGCTCTCTGTCAGTTTGGGGTTCTTGGGGTTCTCCAGTTGCAGCCCCGTGGGGCGTGTTCATCACTTGTTTTCTCGCAGATGTTCAAGAAAAAGGGCCTTTCAGATTGCCAAGTCCTTTCTGCCCATCCTGGAGTGGCTGCCCAACTACCGGGTGAAAGAGTGGCTGATCAGCGACATCATCTCGGGGCTCAGCACCGGCCTCGTTGCCACCCTGCAAGGTAAAGCCAGGCACGCCGGCGCTCCGCTCTCCAGGACGTTCCTATAGCGGAGCCGGCTGAACACAGGGGCGTTATGCAGATGGAATTACAAATCTGAGGCTTGTTATTTAATACTAGATATTAGGTATTATTTTGCAGTAAATAATTTATGGCTTTAATTTATTCCTTTTTCTTTCCTTGGCTAGAAGATTTACATTTCCTTTACATGCTATCAAGATGTATTTAACTTTTCTTCCAAGCGTTTTACCCAGAGAGTATTCATTTTGATTTCTAAAATGTTATTTACATTGTGATAAATCAGATAGGTTGTGTGGGCTTATTTCTCTTCCTTTGTTATCTAAGCCTATAGTTCTCCTGTAACTGCCTACAAAAATCTAGTTATTCCCCTAAAATAATGCAACCTTGATATCTACTCCTCTTTAAAACTGATCTCATAAGTTGGTTCAGGTATCTACAGAAGACAACCCTCAAGAAGATGGTGGTGTATTCACATTTTTAAAAAATTAAACTTGATTGATACTTACAGTACATGGCTTACAATATTAAGTTTTCCTTACTTCCTTATTTCATTTATTAATAAAGCATTCAGTAGATGACCAAATAGGAAAGTGGCAGAAATAAGCAGAAATTAGTTAAAATAAGTTACTTAGGAAGACTCAAAGGGCAGAACCATGTTGTCTCAGGCAGCATCTGTCAAAGACAAGACTAACTATAACCCTGACATGTCCACCACACTCATTTCTTTCATCTCAATAGAATTCTTACTATTTTCACAATTTTTTCGGGACCTCAGCAGGCAAAACTAGCAGTTTCCCTCAAAGGAAATTAAGTGTTTGCAGAAGGGGGCAAAGATTTACATTTGGAACAAAGCAAGCAGTTTACGCATTCCCAATTAGCCACAAGTATTCCCTCCTGTCTGTTCCCTTGGAGCATGCTAGGAAGGCAGAGACTGGCAGAAAAAAAGCATTACAAATTTCTGCCTCAGGCAGGGGGTGACCTGAGGAATAAAGAAAGTGATTCTTTCCCAAAGAAAGTTCCGAAGAGTATCGAACTGGAATATCTTTGCTGAAGGTAGTGGCACAGTTACAGGATTCCTGTGCCTTTTTGAAATGAACTGGGCTAGTTGGACTTTTCATATGACTTATAATAGCTATTATGCTCTTACTGTAACCTCCTCATTTATTTTTTTCAGTGGCCTGGCCTCTCAATTAGAATCCATTTCTGAAACCAATTTCTGAAATATACTGTCTGGTCTCCCACCTATGCATTTTTAAAAAGTAGAAAAAAGGGGGCAAAACCCAAATTAGTGCAAATCTAAACCTAGCTATAATTTTTTTAAAATTCTGAAAATTTAAAACATGCATTATAAGGAAAATTGGCCAAAATATTTGCAAAAAAAAAAGAGGCTTCTGGGATCTTGTGCTCCCCAAAGTCCCTAATTCCCAGCGACTGTGTGTGTTGCTTGCAGCCCTCCCATCAGTCACAGTAGTATGACCAGGACTTCAGTTGTTTGAACTCTGACAGGTTTTTGCACAATGTTTGAAGGAGAATACTATACTCTGCAGTGGGGGCTAACTGGGATATGATACTGAAGGCAACTTTTTAAATTGTTTGCTGGATTTGACAGGTTGCACAGGTATGCAAAGGAAGAAGAACCAAAACTCTCAAATTTGTGTGACTTACTATTGGTAGATTAGTTTTATAAGCTGATACTGGAAAGAGAAGTGGCCTGATTTTCATAAGGACTGAACATACCGAAGCATATTTGTAGTGCAATAATTGTGTTTGAAATTTCTGCCACTAACGAGAACTTTCTCAGATATCCCCCTTTTCTCTCAGGAGGCAGACCTTTCTCTCTTGCAACAATGTTCCCCATTTAAGTTCCCCATCTCAGCCTGTGTGCTGCCCTACCTGTGCAAATATAGGAACACTTTTCAGTATTTACTCATCCAACTACCAGCATGGGATATACAGTCATTGACACTCACATATGTGCCTGCAACTGATTTACAGACCCAACATACTCTACTTTGCATCTGGACAAAAGCAGTGAATCTTTCTTAATGTCTGATAGTAGTTTGCTGAGAGATTTTAAATGTGAAATTTTGATAATCTATCATTTCAGGTTTGGCATATGCTTTGCTGGTTGCAGTCCCTGTTGGATATGGTCTCTATTCTGCTTTTTTTCCCATCCTGACATACTTTTTCCTGGGAACATCAAGGCACATCTCAGTTGGTAACTGCATGTCTTCAAGTTACAGTGAATTATCTATTACACGCTGTTAATCCTTACAGTGGACATTCATATTTCATAAAATATAACCACTTTCTGAAACAAATGGGCTGTAGTGAATATTAATATTGGTGGATCTGGGGAAATTAAGGCTTATTTCTTCTCTATACAGGCAATTATCCATAATAGCTAACCTCAGTTGTGCCCCTGCTTTTTGCTTGAATTTGTGCTGAAGTTTAAATCTTGTCTTTGGCTACACTCTATGCAAGAAATGAAAAGATCAAGGCCTCAGTAGGCAGTACAATTGACAGACATTTTGTTTATCAGCTAAAGCTCAAGATGGCTAAAACACAGCTCTTTTAGTCTTCTCTACAAGCCTTACTTGCTGCACCCTTTTTTGATTACTGTGGACAGTATCTTCTTCTTGCCTGTCGCGGAGACCCAGCACCTTGTGTCCACTCCAGCCTCACTCTAGGTCCTCACATCAAGGCTATGGGTAAACCTTGTTGATTCTTTCTGAATACTTTCTTTAGAATATGAGGTTTGTTTCCTGTCAGTTCTCACATTTAAAATTCTTGTTACAGCTTGATCACTGAAGTTCCTTGTTCTTCATTCTAACAAAATCCAGTCTTACCTTTTACATATCTACTAAGAATATATTGTTTTTCCCTTCCAGAGCTTTGGCATGATATTACACTTTTTCATCAACATTCTCTGCTCATCAAATGCCTCTGTATGTGTTCTCAACTTTGTTAGCCTCCTTCTACCCTACCTATCAGCTCACATTTGCTATCCAGATCTGACTTGTTATGTCTAGTTATGGTGGTATTCCTGCTTTCTAGATTACCAAGCACTCATTTTTTGTGCTTTTCCCAATGCTCTTATTCATGAAGTGTCCTCTAAGGTATCTGTAAAATTAACTTATCCTTCTCTAAGATGTTTCATGGCATTTTCCTTTTCTGCATAATTTTAGTAAAGAACTGCAACAAGTATGATTACTTTTAGATTGTGTTTTGCTGACACAATGATCACTCTCTCTGTATCTTGCCCAAAGTATAGTTTCAGTCATCTTTAGCCAATGTAATAGCACACTACTGCCAAAAGATGTGAACCTACTGACTGGAGCATTTTCCTGCCACCACCGTGGTGTTGGGATCCCTGACCATGTAGCTGTGTGGCACTCTGGAACAACTGAAAACTAACCATGACCAAAAAAACACCCAAACCAAACAAAACCTAAAACTTAAAGAAATAAATGTTGCTTTCACCTGGATCAGTGACCTGTGCTGCGTGGTTGTGATGCTGATACAAGGGAGGTGGTTGGAGCATGTTGAACATGTTGCCCCTTTTGGCCTTGGTACAGCCCTAAATTGGCTTAAGCAAAGCATGAACCTGTACCTGTATGTACAATGTAAGTTATTTAAGGGAGGAATTGTATTTTTGTGTCACGTGTGCAGTGCCTGCGACTCTCGGCCCCCTAACACTACCGGTGTACCCCAATTACAATATTACATGTTTTTTCTGACTTAGAGTTTCTTGCCTAGTCTGATAAATGCTTCTTTTCAATGTGCATTAAACTTTGGTGTGTTCTGTTTGTCATTACAGGTCCGTTCCCGGTGGTCAGTCTGATGGTGGGATCTGTTGTACTGAGCATGGCCCCTGATGAGAATTTTCTCATAGAAGGCAGTAATGCTACAGGGACTAATGGCACTGGGGCACTGATAGACACTGAATCCAGAGATGCACAGAGAGTGCTGATTGCCAGTACTCTCACATTCCTGGTTGGAATTCTACAGGTAAAATAGTTGACTTAAAGACATAAGGTTAACACTGACTTAATTTTAGTGGGAAAACATATGTCAGGAAAAGACCTATTAGGGCAGTCAGACATTTTCCTGTAGTAAAACACAAAAATGAAGGAAAGTTATCTCAAATTTTTAATAGCTTTTGGGGGATTATTCTTCACATCCTATGCAGCATCTGTGACAGCATGACTGGGAGCACAGAGAACAGAAGAAGAGCCCTGTGATTGCAGATCAGAAGATCTGCATGAAGCTAAGTGCTAGTGGTGCATATCCTGGAGCTTCCTTTCACACGTTTCTTAAGGTCTCCTTTATTTCCTTGGATGGATGGTACTAAGCTACACTAGGCTGAAATGGGGAAATATGGTCCTAAGACTGCATCAACAAAGAGAACAAACAAAGCATAAGAAATCCCCAAATAAAACTGTACCTTTTTGTTGTTAAAAAGCTGTTATTCTTCACGATTTTTCCAGGTAATATTTGGAGTCCTCCAGATTGGTTTCATTGTGAGGTACCTTGCAGATCCACTAGTTGGGGGATTCACAACTGCAGCTGCTTTTCAAGTGCTTGTGTCACAATTGAAAATCGTCCTGAATGTTTCAACTAAAAATTACAACGGTGTCCTTTCCATAATATATGTAAGTATGCCCTTCTAATCTGTTTTGGTTTTATGATAGATTTGTTATATAATTGCTTATCTTCTTCTTCCATTTCACACAGGGATGGTTCATATATATAGTGGTAAGTATAGGGCATTCACTTATTTCTCACTTTCATGAAGATCTGCAGCTGTTCATTTATAGTTGTGGGGCTTTAAATAGCCACTTTTGGGGTTCCCCAGACAGAAAGTCTAATTGCCATCTTGAAGTCTTTTTCAAACAGAGCAGTTTTTCACATAAAGTTTAAATGTGATTATCCAGCAAAACAGTTCTTCATTTCTTGAGATTATTTTTTGTTCCACCCCTTGCTTTCTTACTTATTGTGAAGGGTGTTTTGGTCATTAATTAACACTGTCAGGTCATCTCCCAAAGCTGGCCAGTCCCAAGCCTCTTTACACTTAAACTAGGAGGTCATTCTGGTGAAGGGCTTTGTTCTCCATTTCACAGTGTAGCTGTGCTTGTGAATACCTAAAGAAGGATATGGATTCCCACCTCTTGGCCAGGTACCTACCCATGAGCAAATGTGAGGCTGAGTGTTGCTGTCACAACTCCATTTGTTGATTTTACAGAAAATGATCAAATGGAGAAATGTCTTGGCTGCATTACAGAAATACTGAATTCTTGGAGGTCTTGTATTACAGAATAGTATCCTTTCCCAGGAAAATTATTGAGAGTTTTGTCACTGACTTCAGCATGAAACTATTCAGGTTCACTGTATTTTGGATTTTCCATAGCACTTCTTATTAGAATAGCAGATTTCTAAAAGAGGCTATTCTAGGGAAAAAAAATGTATTTAGAGATTTTACATGCCAGTTCCAGCAACCAGACTAGCAAGAATACATCAGACATCTACATTAACAATAGTAGGATTATTACAAATGGCAAGGTAAAAATTAAAAAAAAAATCTGGTGGACTATTTGTGGGGGGAAAAAATGTATTTTATGGGCCTTTTCAGAATTAATGAAAACTCTTTCCCTCAGGCCAAGGAAAATTAGATGAGACAAAGTACTCTCTAATAGACCTTAGAACAGACCTGGCAGGGTGATGGACTTGTTAATCCAGCAGTTTTTTCCATGTCTTTTTTATGTTTATTGAATGGATGGTACATTTAGTATAAGACATTTTTTTAAAAGGAACTACATAGTTCTTCCAGCTCCAGGAAGCTTGAGTGGAATGCTGTCTTTTTAGGTTAAAGTTCAAAGCTTCTGTATTCTTACAGGTGAGCCAGGTCAATGTGCTTGCAGATGCCTGTAGAGCAAAGAAATTGTGATTTCTGGTCTGCTCAACCAGTGACTTGCTGTGTCTGCTTCAGCAAGTTTTGGATTTGCTTCAGAAGTGTTGTTTAACAAACTGCAACACTAAGCATCCAACATTAACAGAATCCACAACCAAAATTAGGAAGTTACTGTTCCCCTGTGAAATGGAGCAGTGCAAGTGTGGTCAGCAAGAATGGCATCTGTGGTAAACAGTACAACAGGCAAGAAACAGCTTCAGTCAACCAAAGAAGGGCATCTAATTCACTTTAACTTAGAAAACATAGCCAATGAAGCACTTAGATGTTTTATTTCCCAACCAAAGTCTGTTCAGAAGGGTGGGTTACACTCTGCTGCTGCAAACCTCCCCATGTCTTTAAACCAACAGCTCATTATTGGGGGAGCTAACCAGGATACAAGAACCCCTTTCCTACCAGATTGTTCTGTTACAGCTGCTTCACTATGCATGGGATAATGACATTTTCTTGGAGACACTGGACAAGTGAGAACTACCCTGATGCTTAGGAGGAAGACAGAGTATTTGTGACTTTTCCATAATCATCCCTTCACATTCTCTCTGTACAACTACTTGTAATAAACAATAGGACCAAGCAGGGCCCCAGGAAGGGTAGAGAAGACTACTACTGCCTGTTGCAGCCCAGTTGTAAGAGTGCTCCAGTCTGTGCCTGAACTCTGCTGGGAGGGTTAATGTACTGTAAGGTGAGGTTTAGTGACTGCTTTTCTGAAATGCAGGATTCTCCAGAGGCTGGTAGGGCCTGCGTGTTCATACTCAGTGTCTGTCAGCAGTGAAAATAGGAAACACGTAATGCACAGACCACATGTACTGGATATGTAGTGAAACAGAGTTTTGCCCATGGGTCTGCTGGCTCTCTTTTGGCTGCAAAAATGAGGATCTCCCTTGCTGTTCATCAAAGTGAAAAAGCTACAGATCTTCCCTTCCTCGCTCCAATACAGGTAGAGGTAAAACACAGGTAGAGAGTTAGCTCTTTTTACTTAGTATTAATTGCCTAAACATCAGGAAGCAGAAGCCCCCTATGTGGACAGTTCTTGCAGTTACGCTTTTTCCATTAAATTCCCCATTAAATCAATTTACTGATTCTGTAGCACCTTGACAGTACATTATCCTCAGGCTTCTCCAGGCCTGAACAAAGAAGTTACTTGGCCTTCTCCAAAACCCCATGCATCTGGATCATCTCATGAGTATTTTAACATCCTCCAAGTGGACAGAGGCATGTTTTATGTTGTCATTTTTATTTTTCAGACTCTTATTGAAACATTTGAGAGAATTGGTACCACCAACATTGCAGATCTGGTTGCTGGACTGCTCACCATTTTTGTCTGCATGGTAGTTAAAGAAATAAATGATCGGTTCAAACACAGGATACCTATACCTATTCCAATAGAAGTTATTGTGGTAAGCAAAGGGGCATAACAGAAGCTGAGAACAGATAAAATAGATGGGTATAGCTACAGGAAGACAAGAACCCTTTGAAACTATTAAAGCTGTTGTTTTGTTTTATTACAGACAATAGTAGCCACTGGCATTTCATATGCTGCCGACTTGGAAAAAAAATACAATGCAGGCATTGTTAAGAGCATTCCAAGAGGGTGAGTGTCTTTGTTTTCTGGGAAATAGGTATTATTTTAATTGGCTAAAAATGACAGTGGTAAGAGAAAATGCATAAAAGGAACACTGAGAGCTGTAACCTGAGTTTAGAACTCAGATCTGGAGGCTTTCAGAGTTTTAGTTCTGGCTCTGTCACTTACGCCACCTAAATATGTTGCTCTGCTTTCGTTCTACTGTAAAATGGGCTAGGAATGTCTGTCTAATTCATGAAGTCCATCTGAAAATTAATTGCTTCATGCTTATGAAGTGACTATAGGACTATGGAAAATGGTAAAAAAAATGGATTTTTAATAAAGAAATTCTGCACAGATTTAATTTCTGTAGACCTGAGCTATCCCACTGTGGTTCGTATTCATGCCACTACCGTTATCCCAATCAATTTTGTCACTTCCATACTCACAGAAGCAAGGATGTTGAAGATTACACTGGTAGAGACTCACTTGAAAGATTCAGAGCACTTCACAGTAGTAACCTTCACATTCCATTTGGTATTCAGGGCTTGATTAATTAAAATTTGTGGAAACACAGTAGGGGATAAAATGTTTTTGAGATCTTACTGAAGAAATATGTTAACAATAGTATGAAGTGTCATTAACATATTTATGTAATTCATCATACTATTCAATACATCCTTTATTCAATGCTTCAAAAAATGTAGTTTTTCACTTTGCTATCATAAGGCCAAATCTCAGTCATACTGAGAACAATGGGAGCTTTGTTGCTGACTAATAGCATCAGGATTTGGGCTATGGTGAGCTAGATAAGCATGTTCTGTATGTCAACGGGCTGTTTCCACCTTTTTATTAACTTGAAACATTACACTTCATATTATAAGCAACCTCTATGCCTCTGTCTCAAACTCCTTGACAATTCTGGTAAGAGCAGAATTTGATCAAAGTTGGTAACACTAATATATTTTCTAAATGCTAGATTTTTGCCTCCTGAACCTCCAAATGTCAGCCTGTTTTCCCAGATGATAGCAGCCTCCTTTTCCATTGCTATTGTTGCTTATGCTATTGCCGTGTCTGTGGGGAAAGTATATGCAACCAAGTATGACTATGCTATTGATGGAAACCAGGTATGTATAACCAAAATAGGTTATAAACATAGTGAATGTAAGTTCTGTTTTGTGCTGACTTATGTAGCCAAATAAAAGAAACACCATTCACACACATTTTTCAGAGGAGCATTGAAGTCTGACCAGAGAAATTCTTTCACCTCTTGAAAAAAAATTGGCTGAAATGGCCACACAGAGATGAGCCAGATGTGCTCTATCTTCAGTATGGGCTTTTCATACTAATTCATTCCTTCTGTATTGCTTTAGTGACTGCAGTAGCCCTGAAAGGGCTAAGCATTGTATACAGGAATTTTCTGGTGATGTCCAGCTGACATGGCCAGCTTTAGCAACCTACTTTCCATTTCCACTTGTAAGGCATATTTTGAGGTGTGTTGCCGGGGCAGGGGACAGCAATGTCAGGCTAAGAATCCTTGCACTGGACAGCTTTATTTAGGCTTAGTCTACATGCAGGATTTGAACCAGTTGAACTTTTCAGTTAATAAATTATTGTACTTCTCAGCATGCCATCAGTTACATCAATATAAATATACTTGTAACCTCATAGATCAGTCCTGCAGCTTCACAAAAGTTAATGCCTGCCGGCATATGAACACTCTGGAGTAACTGTGTTCACTAAAAGGCTGAACTGCTTTAAGCATTGGTTTCTAAGGGCACATAGCTAGAATGTGACATGATCTGTGCAGCCACCAGCTCTTACAGGATTCCTGCACTTGTTCAGTTTCTTCACCAGGGGTTATCTGGCTTGTCCGTGGCATGGAATTAAAATGTCAGAAAGCTTCCTTGTCCTGCATCTGTGCTAATTTTGAATTTTAACCTTTGAGCATATAAGAAAATGCCCTCACTACAATAAACAGATAAACTGAGTACTCTGTTTAATGAGTCCTTTATTTTAGTATTAATGGATTACGTAAGGTTTGGTTTTGGAAACACTGATTTGCAGTATATAAGAAAATTATGTTTCTGTTTGTCAGCTTTAAAGCCTCAAAGGTCATATCTGGTAACACTTGGTCTTAAAGTTGCCCAAAATGCACCAACTTGTAGTTCAATAAATCTGAAAGAATAGTACATAATCCTACAAGTGCTCTTTATGCTGTTCTGTTGTTGAATATGTTGTTCTGCCAACACTGGTGTGCTTCAAAGATACTGATTAAATACTGTAGTAGAAGAATTAGTCTATAAAAGCAATGTGCCTTCCTTTCAATATTGTTTTGAATTTTACATGTAGCAAAGGTTAAATGCAGCCCCAAATGATGGGCACGAAGTTTACTTGATCTGGAGAAGATAAAATAGCATCATAAAAGCAGGTAGTAAAATAATTTTGAAGGACGGGTCAATACTATTTTCTGCCAGTGTTTATATTGTCTTCAT
The DNA here is from genome assembly GCA_013400975.1 of Atrichornis clamosus. Taxonomy (NCBI): domain Eukaryota; kingdom Metazoa; phylum Chordata; class Aves; order Passeriformes; family Menuridae; genus Atrichornis; species Atrichornis clamosus. The sequence goes on along the minus strand of WBMZ01018684.1, from coordinate 14,612 downwards.
AGATCCATAGATTATTAAGACCTAAGAACACTAGGATAATTCCAATATTTTCTACAGATCATACCTGTTACATGGGAATAGGCATGAATCATCTAGGTCTCTTCTGTTAAAGAACATGACTTCCTGCTCTTGTAGTTGGGGCTTAATGAAAAACTTACAGGAAATTTAATTTTGGAGAAAAGAATGGAGACAGTCAAGATCAAATATTAAATTATATTTTTAAAAGTTTGTAGTGAGTGAAAAGATCCTGTGCCTGTGTCAGCTTGGTGAAAACAATGCTTCTGTGAATTATATGGGGTTGGTCGCAGACAGCTCCCAACTTCTTTACTTCCCAGTGGAGGAATGGCCCAGGCCCCAAGGACATAAAGCTCCCAGGGTCCCTGTCACTTGAGCAGGACAACCAGCATCAGTAGATGGCAGCATCTGGGACCCTGGGGCAAATCTATGAGAATGCTGCCTGAGACAGCGTGAGTTCATTGGGATGCTTAGAGTCAAAAACTTCCGGCTCAACAAACTAGAAGTTTCCAGTGAAACTGTGTTTTATTGAAAAGTTCCTTAATAGTGCAACTAATAATTCAATGGTTTGCATTAGTTAAAGGCTTGTCTAATCTCAGACTATTGTACTGATCAAAATAATTACCTTAGCTGATGATACCTGGGAGTTAAATTTATGCTAGTATTTCTTGATGCAATTATTCCAGTGTAATTCTTAGAAATGTTAGGTTTGAGAACATTGATGGAAATAAGCTTTAAATGCCTTTATACTCAGATGACTCCACATCAGGGGGAGTATACAAACTTGTTTGTGTTGGTTTCCGAACAGAGGTAGCTGCACTGGCACAAGAGGAATTTGTGTAAACATTTAACAGCTATTACTAATTCATACATACTCTTCTCAATATTATTGTGCTACCTACTTTATCAACGACTGCAGAAACTATTGTCATTCTGTGTTGCAAAACTGTCTTAGGCATCTATATTTACAGCATCATCCAATATCTTTCAGGAATTTATTGCCTTTGGGTTCAGCAACATTTTTTCAGGTGCCTTTTCTTGTTTTGTTGCAACTACTGCTCTTTCACGGACTGCAGTCCAAGAAAGTACTGGTGGAAAGACTCAGGTAATGACCTCTTCTTACTAGTGCTCTGCACAGGTAAATTAAATTTTGTATAGTGCACAGATTTCACAGTGGGATGAAAATAGTCCTAAAATTATCGCATTGCTGGCACATGGAAAGCCACAGGTGTCTCAGCAGCTCTGCTCTGGTAGGAAATCATTTTTGTAGCTCTGCCAGAAGAGGGCAATCCAGTTTTACATAGCATGAGTTACCTATCTTCAGTTCTAGTTCCCCAGAATTTCATTGCCAATTAAAGGACTGAGGTTGTCACAGTAGGAATCCAGGATGAGGGAGAAAATCTCTCCCAGCTGGCTGTGATAAATTTAAGCTCCCATGTGCTGACCTGAGCAGCCCTGCCATTTGCCATTCACCATCAGCCATGGACCATCTTCATGTTGAGTAAGTTATTTTATTTTACCATACTACAGTTGTGCATTTTTTAACAGTGAAAAACTAGACGTTATCCAGCAGCTTCTTTTCCAGCTGACACACAGATTGCTCCATTCATCTGTCTATGTAACATAACCCCTCCAAGAGGTACTACCTTGTGTGTAGTTGTTTAGACTACTTGCTTAATTGAATTCCCTCTGTGTTAGCTGAAGTGGATAATGACAGCCCACATATGCCTAAAGACACTGACATTTTGGCAGGTCTCCTTGTTCCTAAAGAAATGTAATGTAGCAACTACTTGTACCTTTTTCTTTGTAATCCTGGAAACGTACAATAGAGTCATAGTGAGTTTATTTCCTATAAACACTGTTCCTTGCAGGTTGCTGGTATCATCTCAGCTGGGATCGTTTTGATTTCTATTGTTGCCCTGGGGAAATTGCTGGAGCCCTTACAAAAGGTACTGTACTCTTCCTCTGCAGCACAGCCACATCAGATCCAAATGCTCAGCTGTGATGGGCAAGATTAATATCCCTCTTTAACCTGTGGTGACTGATCCCCGACAGGGCTGTGGTTTACAGTGTGTAACATTGAGCACTATCTTAATATGTGTCTTTCCTTCTGAATACCACTTTTTTCATCATTCCTCTTCACAGTCTGTGTTGGCAGCTGTAGTCATAGCTAACTTGAAAGGGATGTTCATGCAAGTGTTTGATGTTCCCCGTCTGTGGAGACAGAATAAAGTGGATGCTGTAAGTAACTTAATTTTTTCTTTTCTCCTGAATGTTTTTGTCTGGTTTTGGGGTTTTTAGCCTTTAAATGCCATCTGAGTTTCTCTTAACTACCACATACACAGGATTTTGAGGAGTTAACGTCAGGAAAATTCTATGTGCATCCTCAAAATGTAAATGCCATTAAGTCAGCTAAAAATTCCCCATTTTAGGTCAGTATTCTGCTAATCATCTGTTCCCTATAACCTGCAGTAAGGGTTCCTGTCAGGGTATTTGTGTGCAGTGATGACTCCTTCATATCCATTACCATAGTTTACAGCAATCTTGTGTTGATATGGCTTGAAAAGCAGAATAAAGATGGCCTGTTGCCACCTTTGCCATTCTGATTTTATCTTTTGCACAGTTTAAATCAGTCAGAAAAGCTGACCTTTCCTTAATTCATGTACACATATTTATGTTGTAACCACATGAGCATCCCATTTGCCTGAATAATCTCAGGTAGTCCTCAGAAAATATGTTTTCTTGCTGTAGCAAGGCTAACCCGAGGTAGAATGTGGATTCATTTGGCACACTAAGGGATGTGTGAAGAGAGTTTTCTTACTCTACATTTCTTACTCTATATATATAAACCACTATAACCATATCTCAGGGTACTTGCTTACATCTCCCACTGTATTTTCTGTGGAACAGACCTTCACTGTGATGGTTAGGCCAAGAAAAGATTGCATGGAAAACATTTTTCCATGCAGTCCTTACTGTGTTTAGATTTTACAGTTAATGTTATTGGGCAGTACCTGCCTTACACAGATCTGAAATATTTTAGTCAGTCATTTACTAGTTTATAGACAAAAGGTCCCACTGACTTCAGGGAGAAGTGTAAGCACTCAGCTTTTTAAAAGATTGAGTCTCCTGCGTGTTCTGCCTGGGCTGTGACGTGGGAAAGAACTGAAGAGTGCACTTCAGCTGTTCTGCCTGAATATGCAGTGGAGATTATAGAGGAGTGCCATCAACCTGTTAATATGAAATACCTCTCTTTGCAACAGTTCTGATTCTTAGATATCACTGACGAATCCCCTTCCCTCCCTATATCTCTGCATGGTGGGCATCTTGCAGTATTTTACATCTTGGTAAAATAAAATTCTTTCCAATTTCTAAAGAAAGATTAACAAAGATTGCCATTATCAGAAAGAAGGAAATGCAATGGTTAACTGCATCTCTTTTAATTTCATCAAAGAAATTGGATACTTGAAAAATGTTGTATGTTGAAAACCCCCTTATTTCCTGAAAAGCTAACTATGACTAATAAGACAGTGATGGATAAAAGCATCTTGGAGGAAGAAGAAGACTTTTGTATGGAAGTCAGCCAATTGCCAGTGTGCTACAATCATTTCCAAAGTTAAAATTTTCTGCTACACATGTTATCTGGTCTAGTGAATCTTCAGTGTGACCAGGAGTCATATGAACAATTAAAAGACTTTACGTTTGTTATTTCTTCTCCAGATGATCTGGGTTTTTACATGTATAGCATCCATCATTCTGGGACTTGATTTGGGATTACTTGCTGGCCTTTTGTTTGGATTGCTGACAGTTGTGCTGAGAGTTCAGTTGTAAGTAATACAGTATTGCAAGTAATTCTTAGTTTTATATTATGAAAAAGGAAGATAATATGCTGAAAAGCAAGGTGATTTGTGGCAGAAAATCTGCTTTGATTACAAAAATTTGGAAATGAAAAAATCTTATTTTTTTAGAACAAAACACTCTTTTTGTGCTGTCATTTAATTACACTGATAAAAGAGAATCTTCATTATTTTATCAGTATTTATTCCATATCATATTGACCACTCTGGTGCTACTTAGCCATGTGTTTTCTATTCGCCCACATACCTGATTCTGGAAAGGGATAGGAACATTCTAGATCAAATACGAACAGATGTATGGCTTCAATAATTAAGTGATCATTATAGCAACTCTTAGCAGGTAATACTACTACAGTGTATTGCACATGCCAATAACCTTTTCACTTATTGCTTGTATAAGACTGACTGTATGACTGTAAAAAAAGAGCAAGAGAAAGCGTAAGAGTAAGAAAAAGATTTGTGCTTCTGGCTGATTTGTGGCTGCTTAAAGAACACGTGGTAGTGCAGTGGTAAGAAAAGGTGGATTTGAAGAACCTTATTTGGCCATCTTGTTATTCTTCATTGATCTTTTATCTGAAAATACATAACTCCTTTCCTTCAGCCTGGAGTCCAGAGAGTATGGCAACTAGCTTTACCAAAGGATAGTTACACTGTCAGCAAATGCATAAAAATGAGGCCTATCAAGAGTTGTCACACAATAGTAGAATATGAAAAATGGAATTTGAAGAGCCTCAAAAAAAATTCCCAAATTCAACTCAGATATATGTAATCAAAATATAAAAGGCAGATGAGGCTTTACAAACTTGAAAACAATTTGCTCCAACAGTTAAATATATATCTGGAGACTGCACAGTATTTGGGGTTTGTTATTTACTAAAATAAAAATTAAAAAGCTTGGACAAAAAGATTTGCATAATCTGAAAATAATGTAAATGTATTGTTTCAGTTGATTTGAAATTAAAAAAGTAAAAAAATTGTGTTTTTTAATTCAAACTAAACTAGTCTGCTTTTAAAATATTTTTCTGGTTTGGGAAACCAATTGAAGAAGTTATTCACTTAGGTCTGAAATCAGAATGGTGCAGCAAGTAGGCTGAGACCAAAATACCTTGTCTTTAAAAAGGCCCATTCACTACAGTGAACACAAAATAGATTCAACATTTTTGCAATGAGTGTCTGTTAGTTTGACATTAGAAAGCAAACTACAGGAGTCGAAGGCAGTTTGTATGCAGCAATCCCTTCAATTCTTAGTGTGTCATGTATGACATTTATCATCACTGTCTTTCTGTTTCTGTTAGTCCTTCATGGGGAGGCTTTGGAAACATTCCTGGCACAGATATCTACAAGAAGGTCAAGGACTACAAAAATGTAAGTCATTGCTGAGTTATTTCCCTCCTGTCTAGAAGTCAGTGTAAGAAAAAGTTGTACCTTGCATATTGTGGACAACTTGAATTTGGAAGTGGGGTCCTCAAAGATAACAAATTTCAACATCATCTTGATCCAGATGGTTGATCCATCTTGCATGCTGGAGCTGTAAGCTTCTAAAACTGAATCCCCTCAATTATCAGCAAACACATGCAAATTTTTTTTTATTATGTAGTTGGAGTGTTGAAACAGTTAAACTGCTTCTTAGTCAAATTATGACTGTTGCTGCTTAACCTTATATTCTTTGGCAACAGGTTATAGAACCAGAAGGTGTGAAGATTCTCAAGTTTTCAAGTCCAATTTTTTATGCTAACATTGACGGACTAAAAAGCAGCCTCAAATCCACGGTAAGTGATATGTGATGGATTTGAAAGCTTCTTAACTGTCCTTGAGATTTCTTCAAAATTATGTCTACATTAAGGTAAATAATTTTGGTCCTTTTTTGGTAGGTGGGATTTGATGCAGTCAAGGTATATAATAAGAGACTGAAAGCACTGAGGAAAATACAAAAGCTAATCAAGAAGGGAAAATTAAAAGCTACTAAGGTAGGCCTTTTAAAATTATTTCTATTTTTCCTCAAAGGATTACTGTTGGAGCTTATTAGTTAAGCCTTAATTATGAATTACTCTGTACTCATCTTTAAAATAGTGATTAAAAGTGTGACTTATTACATGGTAGTACAATTTATAAGTAGCACAATACAGAATTTATAATACAACTTAACTTACAGTCTTAATCACTTAGACCCTAACTTAGCATTTCTAATTATCTGGACCCTCTGCAGATCAGGTCAGATCGTAATACATGGTTTGAGGTATCAATATAACAATCATCATCTAGACTTAAAATTGACATAAAAGAAGGTGAGTCACCAATACTGAGAGAAAAACCACTGGAGGTGTTCCTGGCCACTGGGGCTGTCACAGGTCTTACTGCCCAGCAGCAGTTTTGGTCCAAATTTCCCACATAGGACTTGTTACAGTCTGTGCTCTGTGCCCTGTTATGCTTCCCTGTTCTGTGATGGGGTCATCAACCACACCTGGTTGGCCACGTGCCTGGGACCTTCAAGGCCAGCAAGGAAGGGAGTGATCAGCCTGGTGCCCAGGAATCTTGAGGCTGATAGGTAGGGGAAGAATAAAATTGTTTTATTTGTTTCCTTCATTCACAGCACCTTCAAGGCCTGAGAATGAGTGAAAAGGGAACAAATAGGTGACCTGGTCGGCCATAGAGAATGGCTTCTTGCCTTATAAAATGGCATTAGTTATGCTAACCACATTATCAGGACTGGGAGGTGCTGCTCACAAGTGTTTGTCTTGTCAATTCCTTATACACAAGGTACCACAGGGAAGTAACTTCTGTAACTCCAAAACTTTCCCCATGATTAAATTCTATATTCCGTATATTGTCTGCACATTAGAATGGCATCATCAGTGAACCTGGTATTAGTAACGAAGCCTTTGAGACTGATGAGGAACCTGAAGACAACCAGGATCCTCAAGTTCCCACCAAAGAAGTGGAGATCCAAGTGGACTGGAATTCAGAACTCCCAGTCAAAGTAAACATCCCCAAGGTGCCCATCCACAGTCTCATTCTTGATTTTGGTGCAGTAACCTTCTTGGATATTGTAGCTGTGAGATCAATAAAAACGGTAAGGACATTTTTTTTCTGATGTTCTATGAAAATGAAACTAGTCAGTAGTATGTAAATCAAGACCTGTTAGCTGAAGTTAATTTCTGAGTTTTTAAAAGTCTGTTGTTGAAAAATACCATCAAAATGTATATAGCAAAAGATAGAATATTGTTGTGTGTATTTTAGGTGGGAAAAAATGCATTAAAAGAACAACATGAATGTTGCATAGTCAAGTACTCAAAAATTTTAACTGCAAAATGTTGTGCCCTTATATGCATATGTTATGAAATATTTTAGTTATGTATTTTCTTTCCACATGCCTCCTGCTTTAATCTGGGCACAGGATGATGCTTACTCAACATAGAGGTAGTAAAAATTTCATCTTACCATCCCTGTTCAGTCTTCAGCCACAAAATTTATTTATTCATTCCATATTATTTTTGTGAAGGAAGGAAGAATGATTAATCTCTTTACAGTATTTTCTGTGGCTAGTATTAAGCCGTTCATCAACATTCATTAATTAATCTTCAAACTCACACTACTTAATAAGGAGATATAATATTCCTGGTTTAGGAAGAGGGAAATGTAGAGATTAAGGCCAAGTATTTCCATTATTTGTTGGTGCCCAGTTACAAGTGTGTAGGACCAGATTGTTCGGTCTTTAGTATTTTATGGTATTTTGTATGTTCAGAATGCTGCTTTCACTAACTTAATTTTGCCATTGGTACTGCTTAGCCTATCTGTAAACCAGATCTTTACCAAGACTCTAGTTTTAACAGAAGGGAATGGAATTAGTAATCACCTCTGAAAACACTCTTTTAAGAGACTTGCCTGCCACCAGGGAGCCAGGGATAGATTCCAGTCTCCTGCCTTTTAACGAAGTGAAATACAAGGAATGGTGTGAGCCTTGCTTCAGCCTTCTGCCTAGTTATGTGGGGATATGAGGCCCACTGACATGACTCTTTCCATATGTAGCTTTTTCATCCAAGAACAGGTCCATCTGGTGCACTGCATGAGGGAAAAGTCTCTGTAAAAAAATCTGCATGTGCCAACAAATGATTTTATCGGATCACACACACGGGGGAAATAAAGCTTGCTCAGGCCCATGTGGTCTCGCTTGGAGAGATGATTATTCACATTATGAGAACAGAATGAGAACCTTAATTGGCAGCAGTGTTTGTGTGTGTGTAAAATGAATAGTTCCACTCACATGGTCAAATATAGGCCACTTCAGCAGCCAGGTACTTAACTAAGTATAGCAAAGAACAGCAGTACCTTATTGATGATGAACAGACAGAATGAACTATGTGGAATGAAGACACTCAGAAAAGAATGGAATGTACGTGCCTATACATTACATAGATATACAGATATATACGTATTTTCTCCTCACACATTTTATTTATTGATGTCTTTGTTGCAAACTTTTTTTTTCTTTTAGATAATTAAAGAGTTTGAGAGAATTGATGTGAGAGTCTACTTTGCTTCATATCAAGGTAAATATCCAAATATTTCTACTATCATGCATGCAAATAATAAAATGAAGATGAGATCTCTAGATATGTCTGTGATAGCATCTGTGCTAATAAATATGTGAATTGTCATACTGATAAACATTGTGAGGTCCAGTGGAACACAAAGAATGGAGGGGTTTAAAGGAAATATGGAAAATAAAAGTCAAGACTAAGTTGTAATTGATGGATTCATTTGGCTGTACGTCTGATTTCTGATACTTGTAACCATGTATTTTGACATTTATTTCCTAAATTACTTCAGTTTGTATAAACCTATTATGACTTTCTTTTATTCAGACAACCTTATATCTCAGCTGGAACGGAGTGCCTTCTTTGATGACACTGTCAGAAAAGACATATTTTTTTTGACTGTCCATGATGCTGTGCTCTATATAAGGAATCAAATGACATACAGTGACAACCAGGATCCCATATTTGAGAAGGTAAGGATATCCAGTAGTACATTTCCTTTCTTTCTATCATCTAGCACTCATTATTGCAATTGCCATTACAGCATGGCACGTTTGAAAACTAGACATAGAACTGTAGTACAAAAAACGTGGGAGTGTAGGTAAATTGGGCAGCTTCTGTAGTACATGAGTCTTTGTCTAGATCAAAGGAAGAGTCTGTCAACTCCAGGAGCTTGTAAAAGAAGAGGAGAAACAGAACATATGGAGAACACTTCATCCTAAGACACATTTTCTAGTTTCTGATAACTGGCAGCTTAAGAACTTCCTCAGCTGGAGGCTGTTACGTTTGGAACATTACATTTAATTGTCATAGATAGAGTTTTCTTCAATGTGTCTGTCATACTCCTTTTGGAACCTCTGACATTATCCTGTGGAGATGGGTTCTCTAATTTTAAATGTGTTATATGACAAGTATTTCCTACTTGGTTTAAGCCTGATGGACTTCTGGATTGTTAGCTCCAATTAATAATCATTCCCTGCTCCCTTTCCCAACACTACAAATAATTCCATAGACTTCTGATCAAAGCTACTCTCTCATTCCACTTGGTGTGGATGTGTATGGAAGCTGTTCCACACCAGTGTTCATTCCTACTGCCCTTCTCTGTGCGTTTCCTGGTTGTATTCTGTGGGTTTTTAGCTAAACAGAACACACTGTAGCATTTAAAAATGTGGGCCCTCATTAGGAAAATGGTCTTATGATGTCCTCCTTTCTTTTCACAATTCCTTCCCTAGCAGTCACTATCACAGTATTATGAATAAATAGCAACTAATATAACTGATATATAACGAGGATAAGATCCTTATTTTTTAATAACTTTTGCATACTAGTGTTTTATAGTAGAAATTAACATTTTGATAATGCTATACAACAGTTTAGGGATAGATTGTGTTTGTATTTCATGAGTTTTACAAAGCCATAACTAGTAATGTGAGCAGAGACAGGACCAAAAGCTCTGCAGTTTGTAAGCTCCTCTCAGCTTAATTAAATCAACATCTTTGTCAAGGAACAATAAACAACAGATTCTTTTAAGTTGTGGAAGCTATTTTAAGGTACTTCAGAGTAAAAAGCCCAATTTCAATGATATGAACAACATGTAACTCATAATGTTTCTTGATTTCTTTCTACCAAGATTTCACTCATGCAGGAGTCTAAAGAGCCCATAGAGTTCACAGAAACAAGCCAGCCTGATGATGAACTTGATGTTCAGGAAGAGGTATGCACTTTGGAACTGAATCTGTCTATCCCTCTGCCTGTAGCATTGAGTCATGCTGTGAGAGTATGGCCCTCAACAGGAACCTCCTCCATAAAAGATACCCTTTCTGGATACCTGAATGTCAGTGCTGAGTGGACGAAATGAAGTTTTTCTTAAGATGGTAGTAGATTATATCTGCTTAAGTATCTCCTCACCCCTCTTGCTTTAGGACTACTTTTGCCTTACACAGACTTATAAATAGATCTAAACACAAGTTAGGTGTCTAAAATAAGACTTGGTAAGGCTGGAGGCACGAGAGTCTAAAATGATGGTCAACCTCCCCCTTTCGTTCCTCTTTTTAACACAGCAGAAACCTTCTGGCACAATCTGCACGTTTTACAGAAGTTATTTCTTTGTACTTTCACTGAGTTTTTAGTTTACATGAAATGTTATTTTTCCAGGTGGTGTACACTCAGAACTAACCATGGCCTGTTTCTCTCCACCTTTTAAAAACCATTTCTCTAGGCTATGCGCCGACTTGCTTCCTGAAGGCAGACTGCTGGCACTGTCCTACCTGGGAACTCACAGCAATATTTACCCACCGGTACTATATAAGCATTTTCTGCTATGAAACCAATCTTTGCACTTGAAGAAAACCCTGATTGTTTGTCTGAATGATACAGATCTCTGTAACTCTCCAAATTTTAGCTAACATTATCCTGGAAATATTCTGGACCTTGATTCAGCAAGCACTTTCTGCTATGATACATATTAATAAAAAAGAAGATCAGAAGACTGTTATGAAAGGTGTACTCAGTTTTGGGACTAGTCAGGCAGCAGATGCACTACACTTTTATCAGTGTGTCCAGGATGAGAAGCTGCTCTGTGGTCTGCCCAGGCGAGCTGAGGAGACCAAAATCTTTGGATGGCGAGCCTCTTGTTCAGTATTTGTACAATACTTAGCAAAAGGACAGGAGTTCTAGCTGGCCAAGACTTGGAATTCTAGAACATTAGTGTGAGAATATGTGCTGACAAGCCTTGAAAAATGTATTGTGACCATTTTTTTCAAGAAATTCCTTTAATTGCTGCATGTTGTTAGATCACTGAAATAGGTGACAGGTGAAACCGTCACATGAACAGAAAACAGCACTGAACTACTGTAATACTTTAAATAGAGCAAGTTTCAAAAGACCCGTGGATATGGGTTCATTAGTTCTGGATTAATCCCATTGTAGCAAATCATGCACAACTATTAATGACTGACCCTTAAACGAAAGATACATAAAAGCTTATTTTGGTTAGGTTACATAATCTTCATCAAGAGGCAGATCATGACATAAGGAAAACCTGAGTCCCCAAGTACTAAATGGAATCTGTATAACAGGCTGATAGTGAATACAAACTAGAAAGTCAGAAAGTGACCTAGTATAGAGGTTTGTGGGTTTTTAAAATGGAATATAGGAGTATTTTTGTTTAATTAATAGTTTTATTTTTATAGAGATTTTTTCTTTTAATATTCTACATCAAACTGCTGCTGTTCTTTTACATTTGAAAGTTCATAATGCACAAGTGCAATAATTTACAAAAGATAAAGATTTTACTAGCAAAACTTTAGGACTATATAAAATAGATATGCAAGAAACTAATGTTCTTAATTTTCATGCAGAAGAAATGTAGTTTGATGGAAAACAGACTGCTACCTTAAATTTTTTAGAACTATGTTAATTTTTTATGGAAAAAAAACTCCTGCAGAGTGAGAAGATAGATAAAAACAAAAGGTAAGAAATGTCCAGGTATAAAATACCTTTAACAATGTGGGCTAATTAGCTTCAGTATCCTTATTTGATTACATCAGAGAAATTTTCCTGCATCACACTGCACAGAGATTTCTGCTGCAGATAACGCTACTGGAAAATCTAAGGCAAAAAAACTAAGCACTAAATAAATTATTCTAGCCCAAGGACCTGAGCGAACTCTATCAAAATCAGTGGAAAAAAAATCCTATAAATGTCAGTCAGTTGGACAGTATCTTACGTAACAGCTAACAGCACCAAACTGGTATCTTTACTAGTTAAGGCACAAACTTCAGCCTTCTCCACAGTCCATGAAGTTTCTCAGTTCAAATGCAATACAGGCTTGAACCGAGGTGATGCTGGTGCCCCAGCCCAAGCCAGCAAAACACAGGAGTGTATTCACAATGGACATAGTGAATGTCAAATCCCACAAACCCCATCTGTATGTGGGATGGGTATCTCCACCACCTGAGAACGAGGCTTGTGTTCGAGAGGCAAATCAGACCCCTTGGAACCTCTTCAGATGGAGCCATTAATTTCTGTTGACGCTAATGCTTCAGCCCAGGCTGTGATTTGACAATTCACGCTTTTAACTCCTCCTCTCCTCCTTCTCTCCCCTTGCCAGCCTCACACAGGAGGCTGGCACTCCTCCCCACCTTACTTTCCTGAAGTTCCAATCAGGCCGTGGCCCCAGCTTCTATTAACCTGACTACTGGAACTATTGCCACTGCACAAGGCCAGTTATGTTTCTCAGAAGCTGTATTGCTTTTCTAAAATGGATGTACTTCTATGTAAAGAGTAAAATATTTTACCTAGTAAGTGAGCATTCAGCTAATTTTTATGCAGGACACATACTATGGAAAAGATGGTAAAAAAAGAGTTGCAGTGATTTTTTTTTTTCTCAAGGCCACATCTGCACTGTGAAGTCCGAGTATAAATTCTCACTTGACAGACATGTGGCTTACATTATTTTTGAGCTTTCTCTAGTTCTTATCCATACAGGTATTTAAAAAGCAGTTAAATATTCAACAGTCTTCCAGTTCCTTTCCAAATATGACATCTCAGCTGGGATTAATTGTGATAAAATATGATGAAATGCACTTATTCTCAGCCTGCATATTTCTTCCAGGCATGGTTGTATCTGTTCTTAATTTAAGTGGCACAAAATATTTAACTTCTGAGAAACAGCATTTCACTCAAAGCCTACAGTGACATAGAAGGGTAAGAGGTAATATGCAGAACGCATTCAAATGCGTTTTGTGGGTATGTGCTTAATTTTCTATGTATCCATCAAAATTAAGGATACCAAAATAATGGATTTTTCAATGAAGCTAAAATTCTCTAGTTTTGTACTAATTCAAACATTCATAAGGAGTGTAACTAGGTGTGCTTTTCCCAGTAGGATGAAGAACCAGTATTTTTGTATGCATTTGAGTATTATTGTTCTGTCTTTGCATTAAATTTGGAGATGTATTTTAAGGTTTTTTTTACTCTTTTTAAAAGCTGCATTTGAAAAGTAATTGTATCCATTAACTAGAAAATAAAGTTGTGCATACTGAAAACATGCTCCTTGCATCCGTGTCTTTGGAGGTTTCTTGTTTAATCTGGGGGGGTTTTTTAAGTCTTCTCTTTGTTAATTCTTATTGTGGGGAGATAAAGTGTATTATGAAGGTATCAGACCCTTCCCTTGGGTCTGCCTTTTGAGGATCAACGAAGACAGAACTGTTCTCTCTGCCTTGTGGAGATAACACAAGAAATGTTAGACTTAAATGGCAGCTTTTAAATGTTTTAAATGTTAAGGCAATAAAGATAATGAGAGACATTGTCTGTAGGGACACAAGATCCCAATCCAGGAGGCTTTTAGTGATACAATCACCAACCTGAAGTGCGTGGAGTAGAGTTACCCCTACTTGAGGGTTGTGGAAGGACTACTTGAGGCCATTTTCTACTCATAACCTGTGAATCAGTAGTATTTATAGTTCTTTCCTATCTTCACTGCTATAGAAACACTGTATAAGACAGCATCCTATTGAATTACATAGGACTACAAAATATTTAATTTGCATAAGTTATATTAAGTGCTCTCCTGAGCTAGTGAGCTCTTTTGCTGTGAAGCTTCCGAGTGCTCTGGGGGTTCACTGTTGCATTACTTCTACCGCCTGACTGTCAGGAATCTACCATTTCCAAGATAAAACTTAGGGCTGACCATCAGGAGTCGAGATCGCGATGCGGAGTCCCATCTGTCCAGGGTTTGAAAGCTGCACCACACAGGCGGCCGGACGGGGCCTCCGTGGCTTCTGAACTGAGAGCCCCCTCTCATGTTTGAATTTCACTCCTCTCCGCCGAAACCACAGGATCACACCTTTCCTATTCCCAACTAATCGCGGCCCTGCAGCCCCGGGGCCGCCGCGCCTCCCTCCGCCGCGGTCCGAGGCGGCCCCGCTCCCCCCCGTTCTTTCCCTCCCGCCGCGGTGTGAGGGGGCCCTGGAGCCTCCCGTTCCCGTCGCACCCGAGCCCAGCCGGGCCGCTTTGCTGGAGCTCAGCGAGCGCTACTTCACCGCCTCGCCCCGCCCGCCCCGCCGCCGCTTCCGGCCGCGCCCTTCCGCTCCCACAGCGCCCCGCGCCGCATCATGGACCACAATGGTGAGCAGGGGGAGGCCGGGGGCCTGTCTGTGCCCGGCCCGCGGGGCCCGCGCTCGTTGCCGGCCGGGGAGCGGCC
>WBMZ01018672.1:0-16475 GCA_013400975.1 Atrichornis clamosus | reverse complement strand
GAAGGGAAGGGAAGGGAAGGATGAATGACTTTGCTAATATCATTCGGACATTTGGAGGCAAACATTGTATAAAACGAGGGGAGACCTTTAATTACTGTTGATAGTTTACATGAAGACTTTGTTTTTACAGAAGCTTTGACAGATTTGCTCTCTGCTAAGACAGGCCGCCAGAGAACTAATTTGTACGTGTTTAACTTTTACATACTTTGTGAAAATTACAGACCCAGGAAGTTGGAAAATATATTTCAAAGGTTAAAATAATTTCTTCCCCTGGCAACTGCTTAGAAAAATGAGACCTTTGACTTTGTTTCAGAAAGTGTTTATGCTCCTAATGATAATTACATCAGCATTTGATGAAGGTTCTCCATTATGTAAAGGACAATTGTAAAACATAAGTATCAGAACAAATATGGAAAATCACAAGAGGTTCAATTCACAAATGAGATTTACAATGCTTGTGTCACATTCTGTGATTATGTCTAGATTCAAGGTAAACCAGAACTGTATTTTCATATTGTGGTGGTATGTCACCTGCAAACAGCCTAAATGGCATGGACCCAACTATGGACTGAATTCAGCCCACAGGAATAATCTCCTGGCCCACAGCCCCCTCCTGCTTACCTTTTGGACAAAGCAGCCTCATATACGCACAAGTCTGCTTCCTGATTTTGTTTTATCAAGGCCTAGTACCCCTCTTTCTCTCTCCTGTATGGTACAAAATTCTGTGCACTCACTGAGGATGTATTCTGTACATTTCTTCTTAACCCCATCTTTCTTTCCTGTCTTGTAAGCATTTCCAGTTAGTAAATGTATGTATGTATGTATGTATGTATTGTATGTAATGTAATTTGATTTTTCATAAATATACAGTCATTATGACTAATCAAGTAAAGCACAATTGAAGAGTAATGTACATTGAAAGGGACCTCAGCAGGTTTTCTTGCCCAAACTCTTATTCAAAGCTGGAACAAGTGCAAAATTGCTCAGAGCTACATCCAAATGAGTTCTGAATACCTTCAGGGATGAAGATGACCCACATATCTTCAGGCAAACTGTTAGTGTTTGATAACCTTCAGAACCAACCCATATTTCCTCATACAGAGTCTAAATTTTGTTTGCTTCTACTCAGGTCCTCTGTCCCTTGTCCTTTTGCTTTGCAAATGCAAGAGCAGCCTAGCTCTGTCTCATCTATACCTCCCATTCAGGTAGTGGAAGACTGCAAAGAAATCTTCTCTGAACCCCTTTTTCCAGGCTGAACAAGTCAGCTTTTCTCAGTGTTTCCTCATGCATCATGTTCTCCAGTGTTCTGTCTGCTGGATGGCTCTTGTCTGAACTATTTCCAGTATGTCCATGTGTCTCTTGCACTGGGAAGCCCAAACCTGGACCCAGAATTCCAGATGCATCCCACTGGTGCTGACCAGAAGGGAAGGATCCTCTCACTGGCCGCCACTGGCTTTCCCCTGCAGTCTGACATGCGGTGGGCTTTCAGCACACTGCTGGCTCATGGTCAACTTATTGTCCATCAGCATTCCCAGGTCTTTTTCTGCCAAGGTGCTTTTCAGCTGCTTGGCCCTGAAACTGGTGCTTATGGTTATTCCTCCCCAGAGACATGACTCTGGATTTCCCTGCATTGCTCCTCATGAGGTTCCTGTCAGCCCATTTCTCCAGCCTGATGAAATTCCTCTGAACTGCAGCCTTGCCCTGCAGTTTACTAACAGTTTCATTTGTATGGATTTTTTTGTGAAGTAACTTACTGAGGGTGTACTTAAACATTCATTGGCCTCTGATCATTCCCTGAGGAACACTATCAGTGCTCACCTACCATTTGGACTTTGTGCCACTGACATCTGCCCTGCAAGCTCAGTGGTTCATCTTGACTATTTTCAAGTGTCATCACTTTAACTTTTCCTACCCATTACTGTTAATTAAAAAAAAGAGCAAGATTAAGAAGAAACACAAGCATGCCATTCACTTCCTAGGCCTGAAAATTCCAACTCCGCATGCTCAACTTTCTTACTCATACCTTTCTGTTTTCCAGAAAATATTCAAAATATTACTTTTGCATTCTAACATCTAGGGAAAACCAAAGAGAGGACAGATGTTTTTTATTTTAAAGTTAGTTCTTTAAAATGGATCTTCAAAAGGGTTATCTAAGTTCATGACACTTGGATGGAATTTGCAGAAATTTTCTGAGTACTTCTGCTCTTTTTTTTTCTTTTTAAGGAAATTGGCAAAGCAAAAATGTTCAGACCTCTATTTCCTTTCTTCAGAGGCTAGTCCTGAAAAAGCCCTCTTGAACTAATATGTAAATGTGTATTGCTGCATAAATTAAGGATTAGAAAAATGATGCCAAACTCATTCAGTTTACTTTTTCCAGCCAGCCTTGTATAAATGAGGTGGCAATCTAGAAGAAGTTGGTCTTTTCATTTAAACTGGGCTTGTTCCAGAAGACCATGTAGGAATAGAAATATTTATTGAAGATGAAATGTTCCAGACTTAAACAGGGGATAGGAACAGAAAATTCCTGAATAGAAAATTGTATTTAATTTTATAATATTTGCTTTTTTAAATAGTTTTTCCTTAAATAATAAATACTTTTAATCTATTTCAAAAAACAGAGACTATATTGCTTTGGCATTTTTAAAAATTTATTTCACACATTCATTAGTCATCAAGTAGATAACTTCTAAGTATTTTTTCTACTATTACATTGAAAAGTTGCACATCTTTTTCTCTGAGCGTAGCCTGGTACATGGGTACTTGCTCATTTTCAACAGTTAAATGACATTCAGAACTGACATAACATAAAATATGTGTCTTTATTTTAGCTTTCAGTTACTATCCTAGTTCATCTGAGTTCCAGTCCAAAACCTAACAGCAGGCTTCCCTTAATATAGGTATGACTCATGTCAAAATTCAGTAATAAAACTTTCTTTCCCTGTTAAAGAAAGGTTGAGGTAAGGAGAAGGTGTGCAAAGAGGCACTCAAAAAGACATGTTTGCCTTGAGTTCAAATCTTTGTCATGAGGAAATCTTATTGACAAAAAAATCCCAAAATGGTTTGTCAAAGAACTTCTGACTACCTACTACTTCAGTATCATAAATAAATATCATTAACCTGAAGCTGCAGTGGTGATTATAAATGATTAATTGCATTTCACTCTCTGTGGTTTCTGCAGTCCCTTAACTCACAATAACAAACAGGAAAAGCAACCTGTTACCTACCTCTAAACCAGGGTAGGCATGGTATGAGATTTATCTTCCTGACTGTTTTTTACACAAGGTGACACCTCAAGGTAAGCGTTCTGCAGAGATGTTTGCAAACTGAGTATCAGTGAGTGAGCAAACGTCTTATTCTAGCACTGGTGCTCTGAAAAGTCTAATCCTGAAGATCTTCTGATCTCCTAACAATATTTCTGACTTTGTTCACCAGCTCTGGTAGTCAGCTCTTGGCCTTTTCCATGGGTTATGCCCTACCTCATCCTGTGCACACACTCACACCCCACAAACCCCTCAGCAGTCCTTTTCCAGGGCTGTTGAAACAACAGGGCGTTGCTTCTCACGGCTTGGAGGGTACAGTGATATAGATGGAACCCAGGTTTCCCCAGGGCCCTTCTTGTGACTCACCCAAAGGCATACAGAGGATAAGCCGCAGCACATGGTGAGAAGTCTTGACTCCAAGATACCACCAATGACCCTGTTCCATGACTGTGGTACCATCCAGTGGTAAGACTGGATTTATGGAACCAAAGCTTCATTGCCGTATTAAGCTATCCTGCCTTTGTCTTTGAGTAGGACTATGAGGATCTGCTTCTCTATGAGGATTACCCTACAGCTCCCTTTTCTGGCCTGAAATTCATGGTAGTAACTCCTTACACAGGGCGTCCTGAGCGGCTGCTGCTGATCAGGAACCAGCACAGGTGGTTGCAGGTGCACTCCCTGGGGTGTCAGTCCCTTGCTGTGTGCTGGGCCATTTTCACATGCAGGGAATGGAGTGAACTTATCCTTTTCACCTTCACACACTACCTCCTTGGGAAAAGATGCCAAACATAGCCTCCATCACCTTTCCTCTGCTCTTCTACACTAGGAGCTACCTTGCTGTACATATTCCAATCAAATCCAGCTTTCTTCATCTTTGGGAAATGGAGATTTCAGATGAAATATAGATTATGCCTGGGGATCCACTACACAGTCATATATTATTGATTTATGGCATTACTTTGTACTGCTAGTCAGTTACACGCTTTCTCCCAGTTACAGTCAGACTCGGTCAGATTCTTTTCCTGAGACAGTTGTTAATTCTGGAATATATTTACAAGGGTTGAAAGTCTACTTGTCATTTCAGAAAACAGGACAGTGCAAAGTGTATGCCAGATACCTCCTCTGGCAGCAGACAGAAAGAATAAACCTTGGAATTTGTATGAAATCCAGCTTAAGGAGATAATGAATTTAATCAGTATAGACCCACAGACCTTAAAAAGATTTACTAGATACAGAGCAGTTATGGTGATGTGTATAAAGCTGTATGTTATGGTTTTATAAACCAAAAGTTGGCAGACTCTGCTAACTAGCCCTAAGTAATACTGATCCTGACTTATATGTAGGGCTCCTCATTATGTTTAGCAAACCACACTCCTGCCTTTTAATTAGTCCTGTGGAAGTTGCAGGGGTTGTGGGTCACCATGAGATGGGTACCTAGGGAGTGATAACAAATTAAGAAAGAAACAAAATGCTCCGAAATTTGTGACTGTGAAGTTAACAGTAATAGAGAAAGGAATGGTAAATGGCCTTCTGCACATTTGTTGTTGTCTTGAAGCTGCAGGAAAAAAAAAGTCCATTAACTTATATATTGCAGTAATTAGCAATTTCCAGTCTCTATGCAGTGATTATCTTCAGACATAGGCTTAGAGCTCCTCTGTTCCTGCATGGGAAGGCACAGGACCCGGCCAAGTCTGAACACAGTTCCCTCACTGTACAAGTGAAGGGACTCCAGATTCTCTGTAGTGCAACTGGCATCTCCTTCAGAATCGTTTTGGAAGACCCACAGCTGAGTATATCAGGTTAACCTTATGCTTCTAAAAGCCACTATGTGTACTCCCTTTCCTCCTCCAGCATGTCAGACAGCGGCATTTCTGTGTTCAGTCAATGGCGTGGGCTGCAGCGGGCGTGTCTCCAGGTTGTGGCTACCTGGCTCTGTGTTTCCATTCTCTCTCTTCAGATGAAAAGAGATGATGCATTAAGTCTCTGCACCTTTACTGTCAGGTTATGCACAAAAGAATAAAGTTAAATATGGGGGGTGGAGGGGCAGGGTGTGCATCCTCGTCATCCTGAAAGTCATCTCAACCTTGCATTCTAATTGCAAAACAAATTTGTTCCTTATAGAACAGCTTACTGTTGTTGTTAGTTACTTTACTGATATACAAATAATTGCTACAGGCAAAGCCCTCCCCCCCAAAGGGGGCTTCACTGCCCTTATATTTAAAGCTGGAATATCTTCGTACCTCTGTCAGATGGTAAAAAAACTGTTCAGTAGTTTGAAGTTAAAATAATTCCTTTTTATTACAACTTCTGCTTAAGATGTTTTCAAAAGCAAAAGTAGATTTAGACCAATCTCTAGCAGTAGAAAATTTACATCTTTCCCTATCTAAGATTAACAGGGCTAACCAGTATGTAACCAGTAACATGCTATTATCTGGCATTATCTCAGAGAATCTAAAAATTTCCTTTGCAAACTGAACTCTCCTCCAACAGCCAAGTGGTTTTCATCCCTGCTGAAGACTTTTGCTGTTAAATTTGTATTTGCTGTTAGCTTTGGTAGAGAAGCTACTAATATACATCCTTGCAATTTTGCTTGCAAAGTCTCTGAATGGCTCTCCTGACAATTTCTCCCCTCAGGAACCACCGTTTATTAAAACCTTGTTATATATTTATTTGATAGGTTTAAACTTCCAGCCTTTGACATAGCACAGGGGTAGCCCTTGGTCAATGATTTCTCAGCACATCCTTCACAAGAAGCTGTGTCTCACCAAGCAGGGTGAGTCCTAAACTTAGAATCAGTTATGGTGCAGACAGATCAAAGATGATAGTGAAAAAAAATGTTTCATTTTGTTCATTCATTTACTTCTGTTTTATCTGAAGCCTGCTATGGTTATCATGGTAAGACCTCAGTCTTACCTTAAAGGAAGTAAAACTTTTCTGAGGGAAGAGCAGGAACTGAAGGAGTAAGCCAAAAAATGTAAACCTTTGGTTTATCTGACTTCTTAAAAATCACTAATTCAGTCATGGCCCAGCAGAGGTAAAGGAAGACAGTGGAGCAGAAACAAGTAAATAGATGGGAGAATCTGCTCCAAGAACTTTATGCATCCATTAAAGGCCCAGGAACACATGCACCAAGGCGAACTCTTTGACTGGCTCTTCCCCCTCTCCTAAGCCTCCCTCCCAGTCTGGTGACTTAAGGCAAATGGCAATCATGGGTGCCAGCAGCAAGAAGTGAGAGCAGCAGATTTCATGTTGTTCCAGCACTGAGAAACTCAGTGAAACTGAATGCTCAGGTTGCTGACATATGTTGTGGAGACAGATTTCCGCAGTGTGCAGACTGAAATGCATAATCTGAACAAGATTACGAGCCAAACATCTACAGTGTTTATTGAAAACATCCCTGATGTTTAAAATTCTGTGGTCTTCTGAAATCCAGCCCTGCAGTTATTTCTCCCTTTCAGAGAGAATGAGACACATAGATACTTTGGGAACACGTGGGTCCCTTTTTACCCCTCCCTCCTAACAGGAGAGACAGTTTAGCCTGCTTTTCCTGGTTCACATCCTGGGATGAATCACTGCAGACAAACAGCTCCAGCAGAGAGGCAGCTCAGAGGCCCTTACAGGAGCAAAAGAGGAGTTGTCTGTCACTCTGGGCAGGGTTCACCATGCAGAGATGGGAGAGGGGAGGAGAATGATTTATGTGGGTCCCTTTATAAGGGTGTCTGGCGTTCAGACACAGTGTGGGATTTTTCTTTGAAAAACAAACAAATACTAGTTATACTTCTCTGTCTGGAAAAACTCAGTCCCTTAGCCAGTCCCTCTCCTCTTTGCTCATTCTTTTAACTCTCGCTCATGCTAAGCTGCTTTAGAGGTATTTTTGGAGATATTCAGACTTGGAACTCTGTGTTCCTCCTAGCTGTTTTCAAACTTTCTTGCATGACGTTCCTTTCCACGGCACTGGTCTTTCGGCCAGCCAGCAATAAGGATATTGCTGAGCACAAAAAAAGCCTTGTGTATCTTCCCAAATAACTACTTTAAAGACTGTAACATATCTGCAAAGGGATTTCAGCATATTTTAAAATGCCAAAGGACATTTAAAGGCAGTGTCTGGTGACATTATGCATGACAAAATTTCCCTGCAAAGGTGGGAAGTGAGAAGAAATAAAAGCTAGACAGGATTATTTGTTCAAAAGTACCCAGACTTGGCTCTGTGTGAAGGAGTGCTGTAACCTCTCAGCTCTTGTCAAACTGACCCTTGTGTCAGGCTCTGCATATGTGCATATGAGAAAAAGGGGGAACAAGGGAGAATATTCTTGTGGAAGTACACAGAACTGTTCCTATCCATGAGGCACTGGTTTTCTGGAATTGATATCTTCAAAATTCAGAAATCCTGCAAATAAAAGAGAGAAAAGCTTTTGTATAGAAGGAGAGAACTGCTAAAATTCTATGATTCCAGATATCCATGCTCATTTCTTCCGTACTGTAATGTCAGATATTTTGTTTGTTCATTGTTTTCTGTCAAGTATCATCCAGGCAATCTATTTGTCTGCCTGAAACTGTGTAATGTATTGCAGACTAGATAAGAACCAGGAAATACTGCATCTTTTTCATCTTTGTGTGAATTAAACTTAGGAGTTATTGTTTAAGGCAGTTTTTCAGAGCATTCCCGCAAATGTAAGCTGGATTCCTGCCATGTGGACCAAGAGGACATGTTAGCTCTCTTCCAGAGTTCTGTTGCACTTTATGTTCTGGCAAGAACGTTTCCTAGCTGCCAGCCTGGATGCTGCTACAATCGCACGATGTACCGATGTACCGGGGATGTACCGATGGTGGGAATGTACGGAGGGACAAAAGTCTGGGACTCCCTGAAATAAAGCACATCACGACTTTCTCAAGTAAAATTTTATTATTATTTCCCTTTTCTGTCTTGCTATGTACTATTATATTGGTCACACTGGTTAAATGTCCATCATCACAATTTTCACTTCTGTAGAATACATTAGGCCTTACATGGAAGGGATTGGAACCTTTAGAATTTTAATCACTCTCTTGCACTTGCACATAACAATTTTTGGTGTAGATAAAATAGATGAAAATTGTGCACACATGCACATACACACAGACACACATAAATGTACAAAATCCCATAGTTAGTTATTTTATTGAGAGCTGCTTTATTATCTAGAGAGCAAAGATATGCATTAGACTCCTTTTGTTTTCTAATCCGTTTAAAACTGAGTGCTATAAGAAATCATCCTATAGTTAGAAGACATGAAGCCTATACTGTTCCTAGGAGTCTTCCGTGCTTTCAAAGTCCACACAGATCTCACATTAAGCAAGCAGTGAGTGGAGCACAGGTTTCCTATTTAAACATAACACACCTAGTATTATGGATATGCCAAACAGATAGCTGTTCTTTCTTCCTTTCAGGGGCCCAGGTAGAATCAGTTATAACCATGATTTCAATAATTTCGAGGGGAACCTGGATTCACCCAGAATGTTTCCTGATCCCATGATACTCTCATGGCATGTAACTGAATGTGCAGTCACTCATAGCGTGACAATGTCTGTAGTGTGCATTACAAAGAATGGCTTATTTTCTTTAATAAATCTTGTGGAAAATATTCTCTACTGGTTTTTGTGAGGTATTTTAATCATAAAGAAAAGAAAATCCTTAGAAAAATATTCTGTGAAAGGTGATTTAGTTCAGTAGGTGGAAACAATAAGGTTTTAGCACACTTTTCTCTGGTTTGTCACAGAACAGAATGAAAGTGGATCTGAGGAGACTCGACTGAGCATTTTCCTTTAACATAACCCAGTGACAGATGCCTATACCACTGTGCAGAGCACTTAAAGTCTGACTTTCAGAGTGATTTATGTCGTTCAGCATGGTAACAGGTTCCTTCAAAGGTGCTTTTCCGCTACTTCTCTAAGAAATTGTCTCAAAGTAAGATACTCATGACTAGCACATAGAGAAAACACATATTGCTACCATAAGAGTAATTTTATTTTCTACTATCAGCACCAGGATGATGCATATATTTTTGGAAGTAACGGGGCTGAAGGACAGTACTAAGTCTGAGTTTCTACCTATACCCCTATAGAAAACAGCAAAACCTAAAAAAAGTAAAAGAAAATTAAAGCGCTTAATGGCAACTGCATTTACTTTTCATGAAGATCAAACAATTTCTCAGTAGTTCTTGAAATTTAGTTGTATTAACTGTGCTTTTATCACACTGTGCTTTTCCACGTTTTACCTTTCTTCTTTTCCGTGGGTTTGTCTCCTGACTCAGACAAGACTGCACGTGAATGGTGGCAGCTGCCTTGGAAATGCCTTTCTCATTCATCAGAGGCCGTTTGAACTTATGCCAGTGTCTGTGATGGGGCCTCACTCAGAAGCAATCAGGATCAATGGAAAAGCTCTAGTTAAGGCCTTGATGCCAGTCCAAATCTGATACCAAAGTTCTCCCAAGAAGGATCTGCTTATGGTAACACAGAGTATGGTACTTGATAATTCTTGTGCACAGGCACATTTTTCATGGGGAAGAAAATGTGTTTGCTTCCATTCCACTACAAAAAATCGTGCATGTGTCCTTGGGTTTTTGGCAGATGTTGAAAGCAGATCAGAAGCAGATGATGTGAGAGCAACAATATGTCCCTGAGCAACTGCAAAGCAGCAGGTGCAGGAGGAGCATATGCCAGATTCCCATCAGCAGAAGGAGCTGCATGGAGGACTCTCTGGGACTCTATGTGAGGTGCATGCTCCACTTTTCTTCTGGCTCTGGGGAATATTAATAAGTCTTCAACAGGCCAAGCAAATGATTTGCAAATTTAACTTTCAATTATGTAATAATTCATAACATAAACGCCTAGGGAATGCAGTGCAAGAAAATTTCTCATGCAAAACAACCTGGGTCTTTAAAAACCATCATAGCTTACTTTTAAAATTGAATGTATATAAAATAATAATGAAGGAAATTAGAAATCTTAGCTGCTCCAGAATCTTTCCTACTCATCCAAGAACATGAAAAGTTTCCATTTATTTATTTTTTTAATAAAAGACACTAGTTTCAAAAAGTACCATATAAAGTTAATTTGAAATGCTTTGATAAGACCAGTTCTGGGACACTCTTAAAAAAAAGAAAATTAAGAAAAGCAATGGTTCACTGACTGAAAGATTTCCTTCTGTTGTTCAGCCCTGGCCCTTTAGTTTGCTTTGAATGGACTACATAAAAATATGTCTATTATGATCAAAATTGAGCAATTCTGGATAGAAGTTATCCATTATTTTCCAGTGTCATATTATGGACTTCTGCGTGGAACTGCGCAAAAGTCTGGTTTATAAAATACATACGCATATGTATGTATTTCACCTCGAGACAAAGCCAAAATTTTTCTAAAACAAAAAGCATCACACCCTCCGCATAAGAGCCATCAAAAAGCAGCCAGTGTACAAGAGCATAAATTTTTCACACTGTGCTCGATCTGTTTCTAAATTCCTGCTGTGCCATAACTTTTCATGCTAGTGACCTGAAACTCATCTTCAGAAGTCCTTTCTCTCTTTCCTCCCAGCTAAGTGGAAACTTGCTTATTAAAATCTACGGGAAGATTTGGGTTTGATACTTTTTCTCATATGGAAACTTTTCTCAGAAATCTCCAGTTCTTCTCTTGAACCAAATGATTACATTTAATGAACCAGTTAGAAATCTAAATAAATAGATTTTTTAAATAAATCCAATTTTCTGCTGTTCAAGTCATATTGAAAGGCCACAGGACAATATCTAAAAATTAGAAACAAAGTATCTCCACTGGCCTAAGTTTTTACCATTTAGTAGTCTCTAAAGTACTCATAGCATGACAAGGATTTTGTGAATGATGTGTTTTGGAATAACTTACATTGTCACTAATGTAATCTAAAGCAAAAGATCTAGAGCAAGTGTTAACAAGACTAGGAATTCACTTTGAGATGACCAATGAAAAAATTTGGTTCTAAGTATTTCCCAGTGCTGTAGTGACAGATTTCCCAGTTATACTTGATACCAAGAACCACGTTATAGCTAACCTTGAATTTTAATCTGAAATTCTTAAAGAGGTTGGAACAGGAATTGATGGACTGCTACCCTTACCAAATTGTTTGATAAATGACATGTGGATTATAGAAAAATATTTGAAGTGGTGATTTAAATTAACCCACCTGACTTTGCACTGAATTTGTAAACCAGCTCTGTGACTTAATCCAAACTACATCTATGCCCTGTGCTCCTAAATACCACAGAGACTATAAACCTAATCCTCTAATCTTCACACAGATATTAGGAGGCTGAACCTTCTCCGACCAGCAGTGCCACACTGTCATCACATTTAGGTCTTCGTAGAAAGCAGTGCAAGAACTTTGCAGCCATCTCTAAGGGAATTGCTTTTGCAAAGTAGAAAATGAGCAGATCAGTCATTCCAGACAAACTGCAGGGATTTCTTGGAGCCAAAGTGGAATTAGAAGACTTGTGAAGAGCTGAAATATCTCAGTATTTGTTAGGAAATCTTAGAATGCTTATCCAGAAATGTGTTCCAGTTACATACTGAGGTAGGCTGGGGAAAAACAATAATCAACAAGGCAGAGATCCTCCCAACACACAAAAGGGGGAAATTTCAGTTTAGATATCTGAATTCCTTCAAGGACCTTTTAAAACTCTTCTACTTTAGATTGGCAAAGAGCTCTTCATGCTAGAACATTAGCAAGAAATATGGTATAGGACATAATGAAACTCAAGTTGGAAAATCTAGAAAATGATAAAATCTTGCCGTTTTGAAAGAACAGATTAAAAACCCATGTCCTAAGAAACACCTTCTTCTTCTTCTCTTCTTTTGCCCCATTTGAATCCAGAAGGAATTTAGAAACAGATCGAGCACAGTGTGAAAAAGTTTATGCTCTTGTACACAGGTTGACACCATTTTGTAACAGTATTTTTAATTCAGAAATTACTCACAATCATAATACTTAATTTTATGTGTAAGTTCATTGAGTTCTCCTAAATAAATTATGCTTTTCCAAAATAAATACAGATTTTTTTAATCCAAATTAAAATGAAATATGCTTGAAATTAACTTTGTGACAGCTGACAATGTGTCCATTGGAACCAGATGCCATCTGAGGATAGACAAAGAGCATCATTTTCCAGTCACTAGTCTACCCCCTTTGGATCTACTACTGCATGAGAGACTGCACAAACAGGAATAGGAGTCAGTTGTGCTAATCCTAGGCACATACCATACCTCCATGGAAAATCCCCGTAGATGATATGCAAGACATAATTGCTTCCATTTATAGAGAGTAGAGCAGAGCAGAGAATCTGACTTGAAATTCTTTGGGAAGCGGCAGCTGAAGGTGAAAAGTTGGACATGACAGAAATAAAAGAAAGTATTTTGGGGCTTTTTGCAAACATCAAATGAAGACCAGAAGCTTAGCTGCTGTTTAAGCTGTGGAATCAGCTATTTTTCTTCACAGAATTCTACCTGCAGAGTCTCAGACTCTGGCCAGTTTGGGTATCCCACAGTCTCGGGAAAGAGGATTTCATAGCTTCCTCTGGCTTGTGGTGTAGCTACTCTGCTGAGCTGGCGTCATGGATGAGTGGAACGCACCTCACTCAAAAGAGAGAGGCAGTAACAGGTTTCATTGAAGTAAAACAATAATTTCAGAGAGTTCAACAAATCTGATGGAAGGTAACAGGTTTTAGAATGATGCACACAGAGACTGGAGACACAAGGGATAAGGAAGACACTCTCATTGATTCATGATGTTCAGAGAGGATTGATTTAAAAACTCCTGATGGAGCCTGGGTGCAGCTAGGTCCAGTCTTAGTCCCTGACTTGGACAATGGTTTATGCCTAAAGGATTAGCTACACACTATTTATAATAATATTGACATGGGTTAATAATGACATGGGTTTTTCAGTGTTAATTCAGCTTGTTATCCCTCACTGAGGATCTGTCAGAGGTAAGGGATGTCTCCACCCTGGGCAAGGAAGGATCTCTCAGTCTCAGGTAAGGAGTATTCCAGCTTGCAGATTCATCACAGGGTATGAGGTCTGTTACTTCTTAGTCAGCCTGGACCAAAGTACAGGCTGGAGTCAAGTGTATCCACCACAGATATACTTCAGGATAATTGAAATAATTCTGTAAATTCTCAGATACTAGGAGAGGTTTTCCACAATATAGATGGAGGCTAGGAACCTTGCTGTCAGCTATTTCTTTGAAAATGTCCCTGCAGTTGTGCAAAAGAATCCTTTTACTGTCCTGCCCTTTGACTTCAGCACTGCCAGAGCCAACCATAATTTCTCTTTCTTTCCAGTTTAGTTTTGCTGTCTTTTTTTTTTTAATTATGCTGTTGGTCTAATTACAGTATGCAGTTGTCTTCTGTCAGCAGGAAATATATGAGAAAAGGTTTGGAAATTTATATGCTGAAGCTCTGTACTCTCTTACAGTCCCAGCAAGAGCTGATTTTTAATCCTTTAAATATCAGCATTTCATTAAAGTTTTCTTTTCCCCTTCTAATTCTCTGTATGATTCACAACTGAATTGAGCATTAGGCTGTTTAAACAGTAAAACATTTACACAGAGGAACTCCAGCTGTAGTGTAAATACTATTTAACAAGATTTTTTTTAAAGACATAGTCCTGGAAAAGTCATTATAGCTATTTGTTTGCCAGAAACTATAGGAATAAGAGAAAAATCCTTTGTGTGTCATTTATTATGGTCACTTTATAGGTCAGGGCATTATAAACAGCTCTAAGTATTTTGCAATAGCAAGTTTTTACTCAAAGCTCTCCTTTTTAAAATGCAATGTCTGGTTTTTAGCTGTTACAATACTTCAGTGCATACTTTCAGTCACTTCAGCTGAGTTGCTAAAGTTTTTTTACAATTATGGATGCCAAGAAGATTTTACAGCCACATGCTAATGCTACCAGTTTTGCTTACTGTGTATATAAATCTTGTACCCGCATTGTGACTGTTGGTCAGAAAATATCTTTTACAAGTATGACTGCTACATGATTTACTTAATCTAATAGCTTCCAATCCATATAAAGTTAGTTAAGAGTTCCTGCTATAACCTTTTGTGACAAACTTCCATAAAACTCACATAAATCCCATAAATATATACTGCTTCTCATCAACTTTAATTCCTTCTGCTGACATATAATCCATAGTAATTTTAGTATAACCTATTGATAGATTCCATATGAGTCTGAGATTTTTTTTCATATTCTGAAACTCCCTAAAACACACATGGGAGAAATGCCTTGACTGTTTTAAAGTCAACATTGTCCTGTAGCCTTTCCCTTTTGGTAAAGAGGGTCACCAAAAGCCAACTAAACGCCTTGCAATTCAACATGAGCTGCTTACTATTTTTCTGAGATAAAGCATCCAATGCGTTTTAACACACTTAAGAAGCCATTTTATGTTCTCACTTCCACAAAAACTCTAGGTGAAAGACCAGACTTTAAATCTATATTAAAACTTCAGTGGGATTACTTAGGTGGTGAGATACATTCCTATTGATTTTACAGCTTTGTCCTCAGTCCTCACATTTTTCAAAAGAAAAGAAAACCTTTACATTTACATAAGACGTGAAAACAGAGCCAAGAGACAAGTATCCTGTGTTCAAAATATGGTAAAAAAAAGGTAATGCAGCTGTACTCGTGAAACTGAAAATGATATGCTAAAATCTTTTAATCAAAGCAGTACTAACTTTTTATCAAAGAAAAAAGAATAAACCAGGATAATATATAAAGTCACTATTCATTTTAATTTTCCTCACAATTATTCTCTTAGAGGACAGGAATTACCTTTACCAAGTAAGGTCAAAGTAGATAAAGAAGTAACTAAAAACAAAAGCCTAAGAAAAGCAGTTGTAGAGTAATCATGATCATCAAAAAGACTTTACAATAATTTTCTAATATTTCCCAACTTAGGCTGAAAGTAAAATATGATACATAAGTTAAAACCTGCAGTGAGAGATTATACAATGTAGGAAATCAGAGTGTTCTTAGGAAAAGAAGGTTGTTGACAGTTTTTAAAAAAACAAAACAAAACAGAACACTTCTGAATATATGCAGAGTTTTCCAAGCATGATATCTTTATAGATTTGTGAAAGGATAATATTCTAATATGAGGTTAAAATCAGAACAAAGTATGCTATGCTTGCGTCATATGTGCTTCGCTTTCAGAGTGTTAAATTACCTGGTCCAGTAGCTCAGTATGTGAGCCAGACAGACCAGGGAGGTTAGATATATATTTCACCCCAGATATTAAAGTTTGGCTCCAGCTCAGCAACAGAAGATTCATTCTTCGTGTATCAACAATGAACAGATAGTTATAAGTTCTTTTACAAAGTAAGGATATTTTTTACCTAAGCATCAGTACTATATCAAAGAAGTCCATGTAGTAAACCTCACATTGTCATTAAAATATGAGGAAAAAAAGCAGGATTTACAAGAAGATTTTCCTGTTTAGGGTTATTTTTCTACTGAGATTTCCTCCCTGCTCCTCCCATTATGTATTTTCAGTCCTTCCCTTACTCTTTTTTCACTCCAATTCCTTGCATTCTTCTACCTCAGAAGAACAGTCAGCTCCTGATCAGCCAGTAAGTTTACTTACACAGACAGTAACAAGGTTAGTGCACCAAGACCCTTGGTGATACCACGTGAGCAAACTAAAAATGTAAAGTTGACAAGAAAAATTAATTGAAGCGTTAATTGTTTAAGACTGAATGTAAAATCATAACACAAGCACAACTCATATGCATTGCTATCTAGCCAAATCCTGAGAAATAATAAACCACCAATGATAGATGTTTCCCGCAAGGCTGGGTGCCCTAGCGACAAGGTGTCCTTGGGCAAGCCTTTCTTCTGTTGATCCTGCATAACAGATCAGAGAGATGGAAACCATGTTCCCCACCAACCTTACAACCAACAGCAACCAACTCTGTATGAAAGGGCTGCTCAGCAGCAGTGAACCACAAAAAGGTAGGGCTTGGTGTGCATATAGTGGATGCTCTCAGCCTTCACCTTCACAAGTGCCCTTGATGTGTTTTCTGATATGAGGTGTCTTATTTCAGAATTTAATCTCTAATGGTAAATGCATTTTATTCTCAAAAAAAAAAAAAAGTGAGTAGATGATATGTTGCAAACCTGGACTAAATGTGAGTTATTGTGGTGGGTTTG
>WBMZ01018670.1:0-14576 GCA_013400975.1 Atrichornis clamosus | reverse complement strand
GCAGACGGGGAGCAGGGAGCAGGCAGCAGGGGCAGCCGGCGGTGCTCGGAGCGCAGCGCCGCGTGTGACGCCCGCGGGGGCCAATGGGCGCGGGCGCTCCACCTGCCATCCCCGGCCCCGCCAATGGCGGCGCGGCCCCGGCGCTGCGCCCTCCCCGGCCAATGGGAGCCGGCGCTGGCTCTCGTTAATGATGCAGCAGTCCAGGGAAGACTATCACATGTGAGCTGGCCGCCTGCCAGCATGGAGACACCGAGAGAGCAAGGTAAACAACTTTCCAACGCCAAAATGATGACATTTAATCCCTAAATGCTCGCTTCCCGGCTCGGCTCATCTTTAACCCCTTTCAGCTGGTTGTGGAAGCGTCTGGAAGGCAGCCGTCTACCTGTCCCCAGTGCTTTTAAAAACTGGACGACGTGCCCTGCAATGATCACTGCGTCACCGTTCGCCACTTTGCGAACTACGCAGTGACAAACCTCCGAGCTCTGAATCGCAGGGCGCCTGTTAACCCCTGCACCAGCCCCTCGCCAACATGCCAGCCTTCAGGGAGAAGGGGGGGGTAAAAAGCCCAGACAAACCAGGAAAACAGCAGTCTTTGCAAAGTTGTCATCTCTCCCCCACGACTACGAGCCTCCTCTGCAGTACAGCAATGCCGGCAGGAGTGACATTAGTACAACCTGTGCCGTCGCTCCATTGAGAAAACAGCTCTGACGCAGAACAGAGCAATCATGCCCGGCCAAAATAATAATAAAGGCACTTTGGGACCCGAACTTAGGGACGCTGGGGGAAGAGGGACGCCCTGCAAACAATTAAGATACGTAGCTGCAGCTCCAGCCCCATCCTGATCAAAGGGTACGTACGTGAGGGAGACGAACCGGACCGGAGAGCCGTGCCCGTGCACCATCTGCGCAGTCCTCAGCCCTCCGCTCGCTCTGGAGCGCCGCAGAAGAGAAGGTTCCAGAAATTTCCTTTCCGTTAACCCTTGCGGTGTCTGCCCACTCTCCCTCCCCGCGGGATTAAGCGCGCCGGGTCTCCAGCATCGTCAATGGGCGAAGCCTCCTACACCAAGCGAGCCCGAGTACGGCGTGGGAATGACAGTGGATGGTGGCAGGAGCCCAGTCCGTGGTGTTGGTGCTACTTCTCTTTCTGGAGCCCTTCTCAGCCTCTCTTGCTGCCTCTCTCCCCTCTTGCTGCAGCAGGGCTGTTGCTGGTAGACCTATCGACGGAGCTTGCTCTCTCACTCTCTCGCTGAGCTCTGTGACGCAGCTCTAAATTCTCCAGCCTGCTCCTTGTGTTATAAGAGCGGAACTGCAGCTTTCCAGGGAGCCCGTGCCAGCGGTGCCAGGGCCAGGCAGACCGGAGGGAACGTCGCTCCTGGACTCTGCACCTTTTTTTGGCAATTACTCTGTTCCTCACCTCTGTTTCTGTGCTTTCCTCCCCGGCTCTCAGCCTCGCATCTCCTGCTCTGCTTCTGAGTCATACTTACCAGGTTAACTCTTTTAGGATTGGTAGTCAGCAGTACAAATCTCGAGCGATAGCAGCTGAAACCACAGCCAACTTTTTTGGTGTTTTCTGCTTTAAAAAAACCAAAGCAAATCTTGCTGGCTCTAAAAAACAAAAACACACACGCACACACACGTTGCAGTAGAGAGTTAGTGCTTTTTGATTAACTGTTTGGGTGACAGGAACCACTACTTGACTTCCTGAAATAAAATATTTTAGGCCCACGTACTGCAAATCCTCAGCAGGCAGATCCCCTGAAGCACAAGGCAGCTTCAAAGGAGCTGCTGCTGTGAGCAAACACAGGACTTTTGGGCATGAGGCTACAGCTGGCCCTACAAGCCCCTGCTCTGCTGGCCACAGGACACTGATCTGAGCATGGTTCAGCTGCTGGGCAGATGTGTGGCGTGAGATAAGGTGCTGAAAGTGCTAGAAAGCGATAGGATCTTCTTAATCTGAGCAGTATTAATAAGTGTTATCACACACCCAGATTCAAAACGCTCAGCGTAGGCAGGGGAACTAATAACTGCGTTCCTGGAGTCACCAGAATCCAATAATCCCTGACAAAGACAGTCCACAGGCAGCTCTGCATTTCAGCACAGCAGGCATCGTCACCAGGCAAGAAACCTCTAGCAGCTGAACCCTCTGCCCTTGCCTCTGCCCCCCAAATCCCTCGCGTTAACTCCGGTGCCTCCGGCTGGCCTCGGCACCAGGCAGAGCTCTCCCGGCACCGGGAAGTGTGGAGGAGGATCCGTGGTAGATGCAGCTCCTGGGAATCGAAGCTGGTGGAGAGGCAGCACCGTGTGAGGGAGTTCATGTGCACACACAGAGGAGCGAGTCCATTAGAAAACACGGAATCCAGAGAGATCCCTGCTCCACACCTCCGTCTGCCATTTTAATTCCGACTTCAGAGCCCGCTGCGAGCGTTGAGTTTTTCACTACAACCAAAGCTGAAGTAACCACTATTTTTTCTCCTCGCAGCGTCTGAAGAGCCTGAGCTATTTTGGGATTTGTCTGTACTACACTGAAAATGACACCTGTTACGCGCAGACACAAACGAGAAAAATCACAAGCGCCCCGTCCCTCAGATAGGATCCTACAAAAAATGGAGTAAGATCCCGTGGATCAGGGGCTGGGTGAGCTGCACAGGCTCAGCTCGGGGGTGAAGGGGATGACCCCGGTGAACTGAACGATCAGACACCAGTAGGAAAAATGTAAAAAGTCCGTAGTAGCTGATGCAAGGGGAAATCAAGCCTCCATGTGACCAGAAGAAGTAGTGCATGATCAACGAAATGCCACAATACATGGTTTCTTATGCAATCGAGCCCGTGGGACTTCAGGCCTTACACATCCACTTTGTGGCCAGAGCTGCAGGGATTAACTCCTTCCTTAATGACTGGGCGAGAGCACAGGCTACTGGAATGAGTCATCCCCGCCCAAGTAGGCCGGGGTCTGCTGTGCTGAGGAGCTGCCTGTGCTGCTTTCAGTCACCCCAGAGTTGTCTCAGGAGCCCCAGCGCGCCGGGTCGGGGCGGATTTTCCGCATTCCCACTTTTCCCCAGTGGTTTACGCCTCGCTGTGCAGGCAGGCGGAGGCCACCTCGAGATCCACGGAGCTCCAAACACCACAGAGGAAGATGAAACACCAGAGCGAGATAAAAACTCTGGGAGCCTCAGAAATGGGGCAGTGCTCTGATGCTTTCAGCTCACACCGCTTTTGTCAGGCCTGTGGTGCATTAAGAAGGTGAAGCCGACTTTGATTTATTGCAAATTACTCTTTCTGGCTGCTTTCAGGGGAAGTGTGGCGTTTATTTTATGGTTTGCTCTCGTTTGAAGATCACCAGCCCTGGAAAGTTTCCACCTTTACCTGGCTCTAAGTACTTTCTGGTGGCACTCAGGCTCCCAAAAAGAACTCCCAGCTGTCTGCACTGGGAAACACTCGAGTGTGTAACTAAGAAATCTTGGGACAATGGAAAACTTCAGCACTCGGAACTGAGTAATGAGGCCTAAAAAAATAAAGTCGTCTTCAGACACTCTTGGGCAGGATTTGGCATTTTTGGGATTTTGGCATCCGTAAGGAAATGTGATGCCACAGTAGAAATCTAGGCTGCTTTGCTGGTTTAACTGGAGCCCATTTCCATGTTTTGTTACTGGTTTGGGATTTTTATTTTCTTTTTTTTCCCCCCCTTGCAAACTCTAAAAGCGGGAGGCAGAGCTTTGGTTTTGTAAGAACTGCCCATGAGGGTGCAAGAAAGGGCTAGAAAGCCAGCTCGGTCCATGGGAATAATCCACAGCCAGGGTCGGAGGCAGGGGAGATCAGCATCACCCTGGGAGTGGCAGTGTCAGAATCCATTCCAAACCCAGGGGTGACCCCGCGGCTGATCACAGCTGGGCCCTGCGTGTTCACAGTGTTGCTTTAAAAAATAAAGGGTTTTCATAGTGCTAGACATTGTAACAAGATTTCGTGACTTGCAACTGGAATGGGTCGGGCTGGATGTTTGAGGAAAAATACAATTTCTTGAGGATGCAGGGAGGGGGATTGACCCCCCAGGCATCACGGCCAAGTCTGCTGCCACTGACAGCTCCCTCAGCACCGTGAAAGGATCACGGAGCAATTCCTCAGTTTCTAGAAGAAGTTTGGGCTTGCAGTGCTTCTGTGCCGGGCTGTACCTGGAGGCTCGTCCCCGGCTCTCCGGCGTGTCCCGTGCCGTTGGCTGCTGTCCCGCTGCAGTGCCCTTCCCAGCAGTAACACCCGGACTCTGGCATCCCCAAAATCCCACCCTCGCGCGCACCACCGCTGCTGTTGTGGGTGATAACATAACTTGAGGGAGGCCCCGGGGTGTTTTTAACGCCGAAGGAACCCCTCGTGGTCCTGCCCGCACTTCCAGCTTCCTGCTGGGGAAGCCTTGGCTCGGGTTTCGGTTTAAATGCCACGGGCCACACCTTCCTCCAGTGCAGGAAACACGATTGTTAAAATCAGGGCATGTTCCTGTTTAACTAAAAGGCCGAGATAAATAACCCAAAGGCCTCGTTTATGCCAAACAAATTCCTGCCCGAGACGCAGCAAGTCTGGGCAGCTGTAAATCTGTAACCCCTCGACCTCGGTATCCACGGAAGGGATGTCTTGGCATTTCAGCTCGGGAGTGGCTGGGGATAAACAGAAGGAGCAAAGAACTGGGCAAAGGTGGATGGGGGAGTGGAAAAGTTTCTTCACTTTACCAACCCACAGTCCTAAACGTTGCTTTAAAATGCAACATAGTCTGTTTTACAATTGCTGATGTGGAGTGGTTCCTTTTAAAGACTTTAAATTTGTCTGTGCTGCCTCATCCTTACAAAACACTCACAACCTCGGCAAAAAGACCATTTCCAACAAAAATGTAACTTGGTACAGAATTCCCAGCCAGCTCCATGCAAGGAATACCATCAGAAACAAGAAGACAATAACCCATCTGCCAGCACTGTTTCCCCAACCCTCACCAGTCAGATGGTAGTTAATTTTTAAATCTTCCTTTTGACTGTTATAATAAAAAATCATTCTTAAAAATACCCCTTAATTAACTTTTTGCTATGGTAAAACAATTGTCTGCATTGACCACTAACAGATGAATTTTAGTTGTTACCTGTGGAAACTGGCAAGTTTTTCATATTTTCTTCTTTTAAATGGGTATCATTTTGCATATGGGAAGGCTGAGTAAATGTTAAATAATTTGACCCACATTTTATATGGAAGTAGGGTCAACTGATAGGGAAATTCAGGAGTTCCTTGCTCCCAGATTTTATTCAAGTTGTGCCCCTGTAGTTACAATTCGTACTGTCCAGAAGGCCCCCAGACAGTTACTGAGATCTAACCATCATCTGAGACAGAAGCTGCGGAGCAGGGTGGCTTTGGGAGGAGATGGATTGGGAATTATTTTGGGGAGACACTTCCAGTTTCCAGAGCAAAACAGAAATAAGACTTTGAAGCCTTTCTTCTGTTTTCACATGGAAATGGTCCTTGAGTGCCGTCCTGACAGTCATCAGGATGTGCAGATTTCCAGGAAACTGGAGATTCAGAACTCCAAAATAGCAATATTCACTAACAGCTACCAGAGTCCAAGAAGGGGTATTCTACATGGTTTTGTCCCACTGTGAAAGCAGGAGAAGAGTTACAGAGTCACAACAAACATTTAGGTTTAGTTTTTTTCCAGAAGGTTTATTGTTTTCCAGACAGGCTTCTTCAGTGAATTCCAGAGAAGTGGTCAGTGAGTCCTTCCTTTAGCAGCCCAGTGCATACACACAGAATCATGGAATCCACACTGGTTTGGGTTGGAAGGGACCTTAAATCCCATCCAGTCCCACCCCTGCCCTGGGCAGGGACACCTCCCACGATCCCAGGGTGCTCCAAACCCCATCCAACCCGGCCTTGGACACTTCCAGGGATCCAGGGGCAGCCACAGCTTCTCTGGGCACCCTGTTCCACCTGGAACACGCTGTTGCTCTCGCTGGAGTCCCAGGCAGCGGGAGGAAGAGCAGCAGGCAGATGAAGAGCAAGAAACCCCTTCTCAAACAGTTTTAAAGCTGATCCCGTGCGTCTCTTTGGGTGTGCACAGCTGACGCTCCACAGAGAGCCGGGTGGGGGTTCACGGTCCCCTCTGGGAGGTGGTTCAGGGGGGTTGTGTGGAACAGCTGGTGCTGAGATCAAGAGCCTGCGGTGCCAGAGGTGTGGGCTCGTTCCCAGGCGCTGTCGGGGATGTGCTGGCGTTGGGGAGTCACGCTTGCATAGAGCGTTTGCATTCTCAGAGCAAACCCAGCCCACGCGACAAAACAGGCACTGGAATGGAAGCCTGCAGGTGAAAACCTGGCCCTCCCTTTGGAACCCTGGAATCCGGGAATTTATCCCGTGAAGTCTTCAGAAACTCTGGGCTGGAAGAGCCGGGATGCTTTTCAGAGAGGTGGCACCGCATTAACGTGCAGGCTGCTTCAAAGCAGAGCTGATGCCCTGTGTTGAAGTCAGGTTCGAGGTATTTGGGATCCTCAGCCCACATCAGCATTCCCGGTGTGGCACAGGAGCTCTGCCCTCACTCCCGGGACCCCCGGCCGCTCTTCCCAGCGCTGCGAGGGGGAGTGGGCGCAGGCTTCGCTCCGTTCCAAACCCAAGGAGCCAGCAGCGCTGAGACAAAAGGAATTATTTCAGCTATTAGCTGCTAAGAATAGAGCCGGCGGGGGTGCTGAGGTGCCTGACAGCGCAGCCGGAGGAGCAGGGATTGCAGCGGGAGCACGGAAATAGCCATTCTCCACGCTCAGCTCCGGGAGCTCCATGAGTCACCGCGCACCGGGCGGGGGGCAGGTGGGGTGCGGAATTAAACACGCCCCGCCCGGGTCTGGAGCAGGACGTGCCCCCGGGCTGTGTTTTCAGGGGCAGAGCGGCCTGTCGCTGAGAAGCCTCTTTTTCCCCGAGGAGCATCTTCCCAATCCCGAGGCCGTGGACCACCCATCGGGGGAAAGCTCCAAAGGGTCCCGCACGCTGCCCCGTGCTCTGCTTAAAGGTGCCCCTCCCCAGGCCAGGGGGGCTCGGGGCCGCCTCTCCCCAGGGCCGCCCTGGCACTGGGCAGGAACATTTGCAAAAGCCAAACATTCCCGGGGCGGGCAGCGGGGCCGGAGGAGTCTATTGATGTCGGTCCAACTGTGTTCCAGGGTGTTTTCCCAAGTGCTAATCTTGAAGTTCCCTTTGCAAATACATCATAAAAGGTTAAAGATACGCTCGGCAGATATTTAAATGCGGGGTCAGTACGTGGCGAGGCGCTCAGAGACGTCTTTAACATCTCTGTGCTGATGCTATTTAGCAAAAATCCTTTTGGTATCACTGCGTGGTTTTATCCAATATAGCTTGGAAGAGGCAATTTTCCTTCTGTGCTGTTTGTGCAGCACAGGGTACAACACATTCCTGATCTATGACGAGGTTTCCAAACTCCATAGTAAAATGAATAATAATGATAGTAAACGTTGTATAACTTTTTTTTTTTTTTTAATACAGCAACCTTTGTATTACTTTAGTGCTGGATTTTCCAGTTGTTGTACGTGGGGGAAAAAAGGATTTTTGTAAAAACCACCATACCCACCCAAACCAAAACAAAAAAATAACAAATTCAAGGTTTATAGGAGAAGAAAAAAATCAGTCCCGGGTGCCACTGCAGAAAAGAGTCGAGCTGGCCAGAATTAAACATCTCAGCTGGAGCGTGGACAGGGCAGCAGACAGCTTGCTAAAAATAGATTAATCCCAATTACAGCCACACTCCTGCTTTTTCCAGGTTTCCCGTTTCACGTGGTCGCACGGAGGCTGTGAATGGAGAGGGGACCGGTGCCCGCTGTGGCCGCAGCGGGGCCGGGGGGCACTTGCTGCCCATTATTGCATAACCCCGGAACGCGGAGCGCTCGCAGGGAGCGCCGGCAGTGACGGCAGAGTCCCGCCCGGCCGGCCTTGGCTCCCGGCTCCAGCTGACCAGCTTAACTCGGCCCCCGGCCGGCAAAGCCGCTCTCCCCACGGAAACCTCTGGAAAACAGGGCTTCAAGTACCGTGTGCTTTGCTGGTTAAAAGATTTCAATCCCAGCGCCTCCCTCCTGGCCCCGGGCAGCGTGTCCTGTGCCAGGGCTGCCGGCGTGGTTAAACCCCCTGGAGAGGGGCCGTGCCGTAAATCCCTGCTGGTTTTATTTCCTCCTGGACGACATTCACACTCAGAGCCGACTGCTCCTCATAAGCACAGTTACAAAATGTTTGCTATGGAATAAACACGTTTAAGCCTCTGTTTTCCAAACTCTGGTAGTTTTATTTCTCCCGTCGAGTCTGTGAAACTCTGGCAAACAACAGTTTTCCCACCATAAAGGATGTATATTAATTCCAATTTAAATATTTAGCCAGAAAATGTATTGCTTCAGCCATAACAACTTAGTTTTGTTTAATCAGAAACCAGGAGTGAATGCTGTGAGGTTTATTTTTGTTTCTGTGGCATAAATCAAATGCTCCTTCAGTATCTTGGATTTACCTGAGGAACAACAACTGCAAGTACAGGGGGAAGAGCATGGATTTCATTTTAATGTCCAACCGAGCCTTGTGGGATGTTTTATTTAAAACTAAAAGTCCTGATGAATGCCAGGACACAGCCTTGAGAGAGGCAGAATCGTGTGCAGGGCTGGCACACAGCAGGTTGCTCTGAGTGGGGATAAGGGTTTGGATGTGCTGGGGGCAAGAGTTTCCATACAGGTGACCAGAAAAGATCTCAATTTCCATTTTTAGGGTTCTTTTGCCCATGCATGGAAATGCAGATCCAGGATTTGGCTTTTTTTATTTTTAATTAAATGAGAAAGACTCACTGCAGAGCACTTGGTACCTGTGGGCTGCTGGGCGCTCCCCTGAGCTGACAGAAATTCACCTGCACATCCCTGTTTGATCTCCCCAAAAGACAGTCCCACGCAGCCAATCTTCTGTATCCCAGCTGATGCTGTAGCAGAATTGATGGCTGTTCCACAGTCCTGGTTGTCACTCCTGCTGTCACCTCCCA
This sequence comes from Atrichornis clamosus, assembly GCA_013400975.1. Classification (NCBI taxonomy): domain Eukaryota; kingdom Metazoa; phylum Chordata; class Aves; order Passeriformes; family Menuridae; genus Atrichornis; species Atrichornis clamosus. The sequence goes on along the minus strand of WBMZ01018670.1, from coordinate 5,546 downwards.
GCTCCCTGGAGTTGCACCCTGGGTACACGAAAACCTCCCTTTAATTCACCAACCTTCATATAACAAAGCAATTATTTTCCAATTGGGAAATGAACAAACAGGGAAAAAATTTGTTTGGACATTCCTCAGCAGCTTGTTCAGCATTGCTGTGCCAACAGCAGCCCGTGCCCAAGAGCATCCCTGCTCCCCGTGCCCACTCCCTTCGGGATGCACCTGCCCGAGGTGTGCGCAGCGCCGGGGACCCGACTCGGGCACCCCTCGGGATGGGAGGGCACATCCCACTGAATCTCCGTGTGTCTGCCAGCCCCTGCCTGGCGTGGCTGCTTTTATGAGCACAGCAGAGACGGGGAACTGTGCTGTGATTCATCCGAGCCGCTGCAGTCCCCACTCCCACCCCAGCTCAGCACCCACGGGCGCCCGGGAGCTGCCAGACGCACGGAGCAGCCTCCGGCTCCTCGCCCGCCTCCCGCTGCCAGGGGAACGCCCAGGACTGGAACCTCCCTGCCGCAAATTATTCCTTCTTATCTGGAGGAAAAAAAAAAAAAAAAAAATTAAAAAAAAATTCCCGAAGTGCTTTTTAATACTGCAAATTATCATATTTGGGATTATCATATTCATCAGCTTGGCTGAATCCGCCGGCGCCGGCGCTGACCGGGGCGTTTTGCTGTTCCTGCTGGGATTGGCGCTGGCAGCGCTGGCTGAGGTTTCTCTCTGCCTCCTGTCTCAGCCTGGAAACTGGGATTGTAAATTATTTTGGCCGGGGATAAACTGGCCTAAATAATTTGCTTGTACAGCGCTGAGCCACAGTGGCCTCTGGGTCTCAGCTGAGCCTTCTAGAGGCTTCTAAAAATAAGTAGTTCTAAGCTATTATCTTTTAAAATACTTGTAAAAAACGGGGAGCAAGAAGAGAATCCTTTCACAGCTGTTCTGTCCTCAAACTGCCAAGATTTATTTTTTTTAAATGTGTTTTCTCGATCAGTTCTCCTCACAGCCTTTCATAAAACCAGGGTCCACAAATTTAGGACAGGTATTTTGTACTTACATAGCAATAATCACTTGAAATCCACTAGGAACTTTCAAAATCCAAGCTACCGTTAACAAAATAAAAATTCATCCCAAAACTGTATTTTTACCCATGAGTTGATTATCCTTCCCAGCCTGGAATTATTTTGCAAACAACTCTCAATTAGATGATGAATTTTTCTATTTTTTTTCTAAGAAAAACATAGATATTGTCATTTTTTCAAGATATTTTGGATTTTTTCTTGCTTGGCCAATTCTCATTAGTCACATTAATCCCACTATAAATTTTTTACCCTTACCAGAATGGGAGACCTTTGTTTTGAGTGATTCCTTTGTATAATTCGTAAAGAAGAAAACAAAACATTAAACATTACAAAACAAAACAGATGAAAATACTTTCAGCTTTGCTCATGTTCCTGCCAACTATTTTCCTCTTAAAAAAAGCCCCACATAAACCAGCTCCTTCTCAGCCTAATTTACTCCTTTAAAGGGGAAGCGAGAGCTACGGATTCATCCCGTGAGAAGGGGCAGCACCTAAGGAATGGCAAGGACTGGGTTTAAGCCTCTAAGCCAGCATCTAATACTATTCTTCCCCCTAAAAAACCCCAAGAAAATAAGAATAAATTGCCATAGAATGGTTTGGGTTGGAAGGGGCCTTCAAGATCATCTCATTCCATGGGCAGGGACACCTCCCACTATCCCGGGTTGCTCCAAGCCCCGTCCAGCCTGGCCTTGGACACTTCCAGGGATGGGGATATACTGTGATGAGGGTACAACGTATTACAATATCCCATGCTGTGATGAAAATACAAACTTCTAAGGCTGCTTTAAGTATCTGTTTTTCAGGGTGCACCAAAGCTCAGCCGTGTTATTCAGAGGTTCACGGTGGGAACACAACTCCTCTGCCCACTGGCTGCCCTGGACAGCAGCTCAGCTCTTTAGATCCATTCCTTCCATCAGCCTGAAAATTTGGGGTGCACCCAGGAGGGACAACAGGGCTGGGACAGGCTCCTCCTGCCAGAGTCTCACAGGAGGATGCTCTACCCCAACCCGATGCCATCCCTGAGGCTGCTGCTCGCAGCCACTCCTGTTCGGGAAGTTTTGGGAAGTTCAGCTGTGGGCTGGGGGCCCGGGGGGTTCTGGTGCTGCTGCGCCCCGCCACTCCTGTTTGTGAAGCCTTCGGAAGTTCAGCTGCGGCCTGGGGGCCCGGGGGGTTCTGGTGGCCGCCAGCCTGGCTGGTGCCGCCTCAGGTGCCCCAAAACGCCACGGGACGTTGTGCTCTGTGCGCCACTGGCCCGGGGTAACCCATAGCCCACTTTTCCACCCGTAACCATGGCAACCTGAGTTATCTCCCAGAGGTGCCTGTCACCCCCTGGTAGTAACACCCTGCTCCTCAGCGCGAGCCTGCAGTTCCTCTGGGATTCTCCACGTGCCCACCCCAACACGCCCCACAGCGCGCTGGCGTTCGCAGCATCCGCATTCCCAGTTCCACAGTGGCAGAGTGGGAGGCGGGGAGCCGGCAGAGGATGAGTGGGAATGCTGGAGCAGCCCGGGGCTCTCTGCAGCACGCTCAGCTCCTTGGCAACGGGAGCACGGCGTGCCGGGGCGGGTGGACACGGCCGCAGCTCCCGGGGACGGGAGCATCCCCGGGAACGCGGCTGGTTTTGCCACGGTGGCGGGAGCAGGTCTGCAGGAGGTCTGGCTTTGGAAGAGGTGCATCTGTGGCAGGGCGAAATGTCCATTTCGTTGGAACCCGGGAGTCTGTGAAATGGGCAGTGTTCAGGGACGCGCGTCCTGGCATTTCGGCTGCCCCATTTCAGTCTTCCACAGGGGGAGGAGAGGTGCTGGAGGGGAACGGAGGGAAGCAGACGGGATGTGGCAGGTGGAAATAAGGCCATCAGACGTGCACATCAGTGAGCCAAGAGTGACTGAGCCCTACAGCCCAGTCTTCCCTCTGGCACACGCTCTTTCATCAGGGCATCCCAGGAGTTTGCTTTCCAGCCTCTCTTGTTAGGATTCCCTCGGTGAAATGGAACAGATGCTCTCTGAAAAGTTGTTCTGGAGATCTTTAGCTCCTTAGCTGGGGATGGAGCTCTCCTTCCCCTCTCTGCTGCAGGAGGGTCCAGGGGAGCATTTGGTTCTGCACAGCCTTGGTGCCAAACCAGCACCCCCGGGGATGGAATCTGGGTTATCTAAAGCCATTCCTGCCTAGAAACAGTGAGGTTAAAATGAGGTTGTCCAAGATGAGAGCTGTCTTAGGAGCACCACTCACCAGACTTTGCGTGCAGGTGAAAACTGAATTGCCCAAATGTACATGAATACATGGGTCAGGACGCTGGGAGGCTCTGGAGAATTTAATTTGTTTGCAAACAATTTAAAGAACTGAGTATGTGGTGAGCTGGCAACGTTTGGAGATGGCACAAAATCACTGAGGCACGTCCATGGTAAAACAATGAGGGAGGAAGGGAAGGAGCTCATGGTGTGCAGTGGCTGGGGAAAGAATTATCTGATTAAATTCAGAATTTGTAGGTTCAAAGTGATAGGTTAAAAAAAACCCCCAAACCCACGAAGCCTAACTGGACTTGCTGAGTGGTGGACATGGGGCTGCTCAGCAGCAAAGGGAGAGCTGGCTGCAGGACTGGGAAGGTCTGTAGCCTCCTGCCTTGCCTGTGTGCTCCTCCCTGGTGCTCCCCGTGGGGGAAAGGCAGGCTCCTGGCACGATGGATCTGTGCAGCCCCAGCAGGGCAGGGCTGATTCTTACGTTTGCACCTTTGCAGTTAGGTGACAAACTGTGCTGGGCAGGCAGCGTGACGGGCCACGCTCACAGGGCTCTGGGAACCTGTGGGAGGCCAGGCGAACACACCAGGGACAATTTCACACCGTCCCTAACACAGCTCCTGCTCGTTTCACTGCCCAGCGTAGCCAGCGCTGAGAAATGCACCATTAAATCATATTTAAAGGGTGCAAAGTCTACATTATTCCCTCTCCCGGTGCTTTATGGAAATGGCCAACTGGCTGGGAATGCTGTGGAAGGGCCCCTGCCTCGGGGACCCGGGTAAGAACCATAAGGACCGTGAGGGAAATGCTACCTGGTAGTTTAAAGGCAAATATTTCTGTCCCGGAATACCAACGTAATTCCTACAGCACAAAGAACAAAAGCTTCCTTCTAAAAATCCCTGGAAGTGTCCAAGGCCTGGTTGGATGGGGTTTGGAGCAACCTGGGATAGTAGGAGGTGTCCCTGCCCATGGCAGGGGGTGGGACTGGGTGATCTTTAAGGTCGCTTCCAACCCAAGCCTTTCTATGATTCTAAATCCACTTCACAGACCACGAGGCAGGGAAATCCATCACCCTCAGGTCACTGGCTTTGGCAGGGGCTGCTCAGAGTGCTCCAGGGTTACTTCCAAGCTGGAGATGTACTCATTCCATGACTAGAACGGCAGTGAGGGAACCACTAAAGCCAACACACAGCTCAGAGAGAAGGAAAGGCAGAAGTTGTGGCATTGAGACCACACAGGTTCGTTTGGGAAGGACCCACTGCCTTCTAATAACCTGAAATAAACCCACCCGACTTCCCATCTCCATGGTAACTCCGTCCTTACAGCACTTTTAATGCCATTTGTTTCCTGTTCCTCTGACTTCTCTGCTGCTTTCAGAACAGACCAGTCAAGGCTGAAGGGCTGGAGTGCGGATGAGAAACCATCTTTGCTTTTGACAGCAAGGGACAGGCGGAGCTCCTGTCCCCTCCCAGGACACACCTGTGTTCCCCTCACTGAGCCGTGCAGAATGGGTGCTGAACAAGGGCAAATCACCCGCCAAAGGCAGCAGGACAGCATCAACACCCCTGCAGCCCCTCTCCTCGCAGGAGCTGGTGAAGTGTAACTCATAAATATAAATTGTGACTCGTACAAGTCACTTCTGGTACAGGTCCCAGCTCAGGATGGATTCCTGTGTCTGTGTCCCAGAGGGCCTTGGCTTGGTATGGTGCTGTTGTTGTAGGGAACTGCCTGGGCTGGACTTTGCTGCTTTGGTGTTCCTTGTCCTCCCTGGTCACCTCCCTGAAGAGCCACCCCCGGCAATGCCACCTTACAAAGCCCTGCCCCAGCCTGACACAGCCATCCTCAGACAGAGACTTGCCCCAAGAGCAAATATTCACTGAAACGGACACGAACCCAGCACAGGACACCTTGTCAGTGACTGAAAAGAAGGGTAAGAAGAGTTTTGTCAGCCGGGCACCGCATGAGAACACGCCCGAGCAAAAGAGACGTAAGCGCCTTAAATATTAAAGTTCCAAAATTAAACCTTTGTTTATGTAACGACTGGGTCACTGCTGCTGCAGAGCACTGGAGCTGGCACCAAAAAAGGCCCTTTCCAGCGGGCACTGACGTCCTGGTCTCTGCCAGGCCTCCCTCCAAGCCGTGTCCCCCTGGATCCACCCCCGGCTCATTCACCTCGGCAGGGAGCAGGAGCTGCGAGCAAAGAGCTCCTTTGGGACTGAACCCCGACACTCCGCCCCTCTTCCTGC
>WBMZ01018665.1:0-27698 GCA_013400975.1 Atrichornis clamosus | reverse complement strand
TGGTCCTTATCTCAACCCATAAATTTTCTCCCCTCTATCCATGAGTGAGTGGCTTTCGTTGGGTGCCTGGCATCTGACCAAGGTCAACCCACAACAATGACCAAAAAGGTTGAACATATGGCTTCATAAAGAGGAGGATAGAATTCCCATTTAGTTAAATGGCATATGGAACCTAAACTTTAAGAAAAATGCTTTATACTGTATGAGCTATAGGAGGATGTCATATGCTGCCAATGGTGGTTTTTTATTTTATTGTCTTGCTGTACATATTTTAATAACTCAATTCTCTGAGAATTGAGAAGTGACAGGACATTGCAACCCCATGATCCCACCACACAAACCCTGGTGATACTAGAAAAAGGATCATTGGGGTACTTTGCAAAAGGATGGTCAGCATTACATTTGAAAAGAATTTAGTAAAAATACATATGGAAAGATTTTATCAATGAAAAGTTGGTTGGCAGTCCCTCCACTTCAACTTAGATTTTAGAGCTCAAACTAGACTGAAATTTTAAAAAGAGTTATACACAATTCTAATTGTCCTAGTCAAACCCCAAAAAAGAGGGCTTTGTTTCTGCACTGCACATTAGGTTCCCCTCCGTACCAGAGGGACCTAAAACTTTGCTCAAAAATGTTTGAAAAGCCTTCCAAGAATGCAGTCAAAGTTAAGGGTGTAGAGGTTAGATAAAGAATAGCTGCTCTGAGAGCAGTCCCATTTTGTGTTGATTACTATCAGACTTCTCACATTTACAAGTGTTTTTATGAAACAGAAGAGTCACACATGGACTGGAACACGAAGTTAGGGACTGGTTATTTTCTTTAAAGTTGTTTCAAAGAATTTGAGGCCAACTAGAAAGACAATGTGCACAAACCGGTTACCGTTGTGATAGTTCTGATCTCATCCAAATCAATACCACATGAAAGAACTAAAGGGTTTTTTTCCCTAAAAAGGCCTTTCCCATAAAACCTGACATCTGTTTTCTTTAGAGAAGTCTGAGAATCTCAAACTTAAATAAATAATAAAGTTGCTGCACTCAGTGCCCTCTCTTGTGCCTTTAACTATCTGACCTTGTACTAGGGAGATGCAGTAAAGCAATCACCCTAAGAGTAAACTCCCCTTATTACAAAAACCCCTCAGGTCTCATCCTATGTAATTTCCAGCAGCACTGCCCCTCTCAGCTGATCAGCAGGAAAATCCAACCAAGCTGGCAGCCTCTTAAACCCCTGGATCATGACCCATGCTGATTTCTAATTACTTCCCATGCACACATCCCTCTGTGCATGTGGAACAGCTCCTCTCACAGAGCAATTACAGACTGTTCTGTTGTGAATGGAAAACCTTTACTATGCCAGGGCCGGACAGTCCGGAGGATGTGCCCAGTGACTGCTCCTCTCAAAGGGAATGTGATCGTCTTTGACCACGTTTCCAAACAGCCTTTTCTGGGCCTTGAAGCTTTGCCACAACAACCACCCATGAGCAGCTAGTTTCAAGGGAAATGTCACATCACATTTGCGTAAGCTGTACCTTGCGGGAAGTGAAGGAATAAAGAGGCCCCCCAGCTCTTCATGAAGAGCCACCAAGGAGAGCTGCTGCTGCTGGCACCCTGGCAGAGACACGCTGGAGCTGCAAGGTGGGCTCTAGCAAGCCACAAAGAAAAGTGTATGTTCTCTCACACAACAACATGTATTTGTGCTTCAGAATGTTCAGGGTAAAACATGCCCAAGCTGAATGAGAAACACCATTTATTTCATATGCGTTTCTGAAACCTGAATTACTCCGAAGTTTGGTTGATGACTAAATGAAGTTAAAACAAAACAAAGTCCCAAATCCTCATGGAATCCACAGGCTGGATTGCTGTAAATGCCCCCTTATTGCAATGAAGTCTCTGAGAAGTATTACCGTGATGCCCAGGTCAGCTGAGATGGGACCCTTCATCCTGAGCAACAACCTGCCTAGGCACTTCAGCCCTAGGATAAATGCCTTTTACTGCTTTGGGGTTTCTTTGGACTGTGCAGGGCTTTGCACACAAGTGCTGTGGCAGCAGCTGCATTCTTCCTCATCTAGCAGAAACTACCAAGGTGTAAGGTTGTTATCAAATAGGTCTAATGTCAATATTTCCATTTGTGAAGCTAAAGAGGGCTACCGTGGCTCTTTCTGGAGCAGTCTAACCACAGCACAACATCTGTACACGGGAGAAGAGCAATAGCAATCTCACCCATTTAAAACAAATTCAGTAACATCTTAGGGTATATACCAGTGACTGAAGACTAATGTTATGCATTTCTTCACTGATATATAAGTAGCGGTAGCATCAGTGAAAGATCCCCATCACTGACAAAAATGCATTTTTATAAAGCTGAAGTGGGGAGAAGGGAATGACCATGAATGTGGGGATAAAAAGGGAAAACAAAAGAAAATCGAGTTTTTCAAGCTATTCCCTGGCCATCATTAATAATGTATTTCCCAAATATTGCACTCTATATAAACCGTCATCAGTTTCCCTTGTGGTTCTCGGGAAGAGGTTCTAGAAATCAATACTCATCCCAGTTGTAAAAATTGGTTTTCTACAGTATTTTTCTTTTCTTAGTGCTATCTTGCTCTTGGCACAAACACTCAGGCACCTAAACTAGCAAAGATCTCCAATTTTATAGGCTGACACAATGGGGAAAGAGCATTCCTCAGTGAAATCCTGCACTTGGGTGGCAATGCTGTCTTTTGGAGCAATAGCAGTCCTCTACTGCTGACAACCCTTCCTTCTCCACCTACTGATAATGTGGGGGGGAAAGCTACCCCAATCAGAAAAGTGAGAACAGAATATTAAAGCTGACTGCTCTTGGCTGCCTACACCCGCCTGCAGCTCTGTTACTAAAATAATAAAGAACGGAAGAACCATATGCTAATGATGAGCCAATTAACCAGGGTGAAAAGCTCCTCTGATGGCAGGCAGTGGCAGGGTTGCTGAAACAAGTGCAACATGTTAAATTTGAGCAGTGCAGCACAAAATCTTATAACATTTAGTGACTGGCAAAGCCAAGAGAAGAGCATATCTGCTGTGCTCAGGCTGAGCCAAGGAGACTCCCAAGCAGACTCCCCAGACGACAGAGACCCCTCACCTCAGTGGTTGAAAGCACGGTGTCCTCGTCCAGGCTTAGCACTGCATCTGTCACTATGTTGTCGTAGGGTAGGAAGCGACTGCTCATAACCTGTGAGTATCCAAGGCAGGAAGCGGAGGAAATAAAAATCATTTGAAGCACTCATTTCCAAGGCAAATACTCCATGTAGTGACGGGACAAGGGGAATGGATTCAAACCATCAGACAGCAGGTTTAGATTACACGTTAGGAAAAAATTCTTTTCTGTGAGGGTGGTGAGGCACTGAAACAGATTGCCCACCAAAGCTGTGGATGCCGCACCCCTGGAAGTGTTCAAGGCCAGCCTGGATGGAGCTCTGAGCAACCTGGTCTGTGGTCTCTTGACAGTTGTCCCTGCCCATGGCAAGGGAGTTGGCACTAGATGATCTCTAAGGTCCCTTCCAACTCAAACAATTCTATATATATAAAACCTATATGCAGAGTAAGCTTTTAAAAGATATGGCAGGACAGTCCTCAAAGTAATAAGAAAACAGATGGAAAAGCTGGATCAAAAAGGTAACAGCAGGAAATGAAAATCCATATGGTTTCTTTAGCAGACTAAATAGCACCTTTTGAGAAATGATGAATAGTAACAAGGACACAGCACAATGTTTTCCTCATTTGCTAGGAAAAATAGCCTGGTTAGTTTCTAGACTTTTTTTCCTATTTATTATACCAAGAAAACATTACAAAAGTCAAGCCCACTAAGAGGAAGCCACTGTATGAAAACAGGGACATGGAGAAGTTTAAGACATCCCTCCTAATGGACCTGGTCAGTTCTACATTCCCTGCATCCTATTTGGGAACATGTCTTTGGAATCTACGCCTTGATTCGGAGAAAGATCTGTCTCCATAATCAGGATGTTCACTGTGTCTCTGGAGAGCATCCCTTCATCACTACAATGGCCTCGGTCCAGGGAAGAAGCGGCTGTGAGGAAGAGGTGATCTGGCTGGGGCTGAAGGTTTTGCTTTGCTTACACTAAGGCAAAGCAGAGCAAGCAGCCAGCAGGAGACCCACATTCTCACCCTTGATCTTTTACAGACTGTGTAAAATTGTCAAATAGTACAACTGTCAGGACTTGACATGTATTTTTTTTTATAGTGAAAGCTCCCTTTTGTAAAATGAGTGTGATAATATTTTATTTCAAGGTAAAGAGTGTAGGTTAGGTAAAGGCAGACCTCTGTGATCACCTGCATGGAGTAGTGGTGCCTGCAGTATGCTTCAGTTAAGTTTGGAGACCAAAAGCAGCTCCTTTGTACAACCTTTGAACTGCGCTGCTCTGGCTCTGCAAGCTTTGACCAAACAAACAGCTTTCCACACAAGAAGCCATTTGGCATATGTTGGGATATTAGAGGGAAGAGACTGTCCACTACAAACACACCTTTGTGTACTCAGGAGACTCATTTGTAATCTAAACAGTGCCTGGGGCCAATTTCTACAAACGCTGTAGAACTGGTCAGAGATTTTCTCCTCTATCTCACCTCTGCAAGTTTTCCAAAAAGAAAATAAAAACACCCAGAACATTCACAAGGCTCAGAAATCACTATAACCTTTCTTGGCCCTGCAGCAACTCTCCTGATACTGTTTACATGGCTAGCTAAGGCAAGAGCCTTTAGCTGCCAATCTTGCAGGGCTCTCTTTCCCCTTGTTAAGGTGACAGGGGGAAAAGGCAAAGACAAGATTATAAATTCAAAATAGGATTGTACAGCCAAAGCAACTAAGAATTCGCTTTGCCAATGCAGAGCTCTAGGGCCAGCTGACAGAGACTGCAGAGGAGACCAATCCAAATCTGTTTCAGATTCTAGAAGCAAGCAGTCTTGCTTCTCTCAGGCCTGCATTTGGAAAGGAATCAGCCACTTCAGTGTGGATTTTAAAAAACCCTCTTTTCTCTTCTGATGGCATCTATTTAGACTTTGTGAAAGTACAAACAAGGCACGTGTTGCACAGCAAGAGATGACATGGTGATCTTATTCCCACACAAGTGTCGCATGCCCCTTGTCCCTTCCTCTTTTTTGGTGGCAGCAGTACCCCACAACACCGTAAGAGATGGTACTTTTCAAAGGCAAGCTCTCATTTTTAACTCTGTTTTTGAGTCCACAGCTGACCCCAAGTCTTGCATCTGACTTCTCAGACTCCATGTGTGCAGCTGCATCACTACTTTCATGCACCTGCAGAGAGACAGAATCTCCAACAATGGGATCAGTACTACCTACTCTCGGGGTCACATTTCAAAACTGGGTCCCACCTGTGAATCTCAGATTCAAGGCATTAATTGCCATGCTGATGACTTCTGAGTGCATGGGGCCCATGCGTGAAACACAGATCTGTGACCAAGCTGGTACAAAAGGCCAAGGAATAGAAAGGAGCTGTCATTCTACTGGGAACTACAAAGCTTTCACCAAAGCAGCTGGAAAAATAAATTCTTGTCCCATCAGAGAACACAGGCAACCTTTTACCATGCTTCTTTTTACCTACCTTGCTCTCTCCTTCAATGACTATGACAGGCACAGAAGTGGCAGGCCAGCGGTGTTTGGCTGGGAGGGGTTTATCACAATTCCATAAAACAATAATCTGAAAGAAAATATGGGACCATTATCAGAGACCTTTGTGGCAATGCAGTCCATACCCTAAGGTCTCAGATCTCCAGACAGATATGTTAGATTCAAGTCAGGAATTTCAAAATCAAAAGCAATGATACAAGTCTGTATAAAAATAACACATTGATTTCACTCAACCTGACTACTTACAATATACATCCTCTCAGTCAGAGAACTTGGGGAATCTGTATCTCGACCAGGGCATACAGATGCCACTGATTTACTGTGGCTCTCATTAAAGGCAAAACCATTTGTGACACTCCACTGCAAGAGGGTGCTCCTACTGAACTCCCCAGGGTTTCTTTCAGAGAAGCCAAAATCCTGGCACTGATGAGATTAAGAGTCACAGTGGGAGGAAGAAGATCACATAGCAGCTCTTGAGGTATAGACATTCTTTTGCAGTTTGCAGCACACACAATGCTGATCTTGAAAGTGCAGTCATTATTTTACCTGTCTCATGTAACAAAGGGGTTTAATTACTATCTCTATTCCACTCCCATTATACTCAGAATTTTTGTTTCCCATGCATGTAGGTCACAGACACTAGAAATCTCAGAGGAAAGAAACATCAGAATTGAAACAGGGCTTAGTCACTAGGCTCTTCATTGCTGGCAGAGTGGTTTGTCTCCACTGTGCCTGACAGCCAAACAGCACTGCTTACCTGTGCACAGTACTGTGACTTGGCTACAGCAACCAGGAGTTTCAGCACAGGCTGAGATTGGGAAACCAGGGGAGTTACTGCGTGGATAACGGCAGTGAATGTGGAAAGAGGCTTCAGACCTGAAGGGAAGAGATACGTGTTCAGTAAAGACAAAAATCACCCCAGTTACTACAGATTAAAGGATTCTGGGGATGGAAAAAACAATCTGCACTTAAAACCTTGCCAGGTTTTTTTAGGTCATCTCCCTTCATCTCAGATACTAGGATACCAGATGCTTCACAGGAGATCACTCTTGCCTTTAACTCCCACATCCTCTGAAATACCAGACTCCAAGACAATTATTGCCTTTTCTTACTCACTATTTCCACAGATGTCCTTCAATCTCTTTCTTTCATCCAGTTTGTCCCACAATATTGACATCTAGTTTGTTCAACCAAATGTGTTCCTTGACACAGGCTGTTTTGTTGCCTGGCTCTGGATGCTTGATGTTTCCTACAGAAGATCTCCACAAATTCCAGAAGCTTTTTCAGTTTCCTCAGTTCCATTACAGTCTCTGTCAGATTTTTGCTTTTCTGGGTTGATTCCCATCCACATGCATCTTCAATTACCTCCTGAGCTGATAATTCTGCTTGCATCCTTGCCTTCCATTTTGATATTTTTGTCTCGCTATGATTTCCTTTTCTGCCTGGAATAACAGATCCTACTGGCACCTACCCTTCATTACTGCTTTCAACCTCATCTAAATTCATCTGTGTGGGGTCATAGTCCTTTTTCATAAGAATTACCACAGAAACCTTCTTCTCCCTTTTTTAACACAGTAACTGTCAATTTTTAGCAGGTGAGCAGTAGAGATCCACACAAGGGGGATGGCACAGGCTGAGCCAAAAGTAGCAGCAGTCTGGTAAGCAGTATCACTTCAGCCTGGAGGCACGTTTCCCTGCAGAACTCATTGTTCAAGCTCCGCTTCAGGAAAAAGCCATGAACCTAAGCCCTATTCATTCCTTCTAGTGGGATCCATATGAAGACACGTAGTATGGAGAATAAATCCATACCAACTGTGCACTCCAATAACAAGTGTCATGGGTAAATTACCACTTTTCCAATTTGCCAAGCACAAATAAACAAAGAAAGGAAAAAGCTATTCCTCTTATGTCCCCTCAGGCCATGGATGGGTCAGAAACTCAGGCATTAATTATCATCAACTAAAAAGGATGAAGTAACATAGATTTTTTTAAAACAATCTTTGCAAGTGATAGACACATGATGCATGTTGATGAGTCAGAGATATTCCAGTCTACAGTGGGAAGGGAAGATTGAGACAGGATAAACGAAAGGCATCATTAACTAGAAAGAAACGGTAAGTCACCTGGCATATGTTACTCAAAGACCAAACTTCAAATTTCCACTACAAATTCCAGATGCTATTCCATTATAGCAAGGACTCACTCACCGAGATTAGCATAGTAGTAAGGAAAATCTCCCAGATATGAGGAATACTGTGGCAGTACAAATAACCCTCCAGGATGTTTGTTCCATATTAAGCTGTTGCGTGATATGTGCTTAAATATTCTGTCCTGAATAATCTGAAAAACAAGAGAAGTAATGATTTTTAAACAGACTGTCACAGTCACTGGTAGAAGCTTCAGGGAATCCAGCTGACTGGAATCATCACCCATTCTGCAAAAAGCTGAGGCACACAAATTACTAGACATTCCTCCTTGATCTCTTTTAAAAGGACCCAGAACCAGCACACTCTGACACCACTTCAGCAGCTCAGGCTTTGTGCCATAGGTTTCAAAGCACCTCATTAGTCTCTCTGGACATGGGGACCATGCAATTTATTGCATTTTGTGTTTCAAGTCAAGTATTTTGTCTATAAGAGTATCTTAGCAGTTGTAAGCCTGATTAGTTCATTGTCAGTTTTACTGTCCAGAACTCACAGAGGAAAATTATTTGAAGATGGCATTAAAAAGTTAGCTATTATTTGGAGATAATGAGAGCATTCAAAACCACAAAGACTTTCAGCAAATCAGGCTGCACGAATTATTAATTTTTGCTTAATTATAAAGGGATATTAGCATTTAGATACATCACTGATTCCATGTCTCAGTTCTGTAACAGTTCCTTGTTGGATGAAACAGCAGAAGATCTTTTGGAAACTACTGTCTGTCTCTGCAGAGGGCAAACTCCTGAGATGCCTAGATTTTTAAGGTAAGAACAGATTGCCAGGTCATCTACTTTATCACCTAGAATACCACAATCAAAAAAACCCCAAACAAACCAGGCTGTACAATTAGTATGTATTTATGAAAATAATTAAAGTTGCTTCACATCAGATGCCTGATTGCAGGAAACAGAGTGGTTCTTACACTGACGGGAACTTCTTTAAACTTCCTGCAAAGGCATAACAAAATTTAGTGGTGGGAAGGTCTCAAAGGACAAATTCAGCCTCCAAATAAGGTGGAACTTTCTAAGTACAATATGCTCTTGCGCTACATGTTCTTACAGATTTGTTTTCCCTCAGAGCATTAGAAGTTGGCAGGTCTGGAGAAGGGACAGTGGGTGGTGAAGAATGAATTTTCCCCCAAGTTGGCTAAGCAGGAATGCCTTGCCTTCTTCTGCAGCTCATCTTTTGTGATGCTCCAAGGAGATTTCACATAGCTGGCAGTTTATGCAATGCACAGGGCTCGAGTGCCAAGAACATGTTGGTTGACCTAACCTAATGTCTTTGGCCTTAACATAGGCGTATCTGGGTGAACTTCATGTCTCTCAAGCTGGACTGAAGTGTAGGAAAACCAAAAAACAAGCAAAAAGACCCACCACAAGCAGAACAAAAGCAGCTGCTGGAATCTAAACAAACTAAAATCTCTGTAAGCTGCTGAGTTCAGGGACATTTGGTCAATACAGAACATGAATAAGTGTTGCCACAAGCAGCGGTTTTCCTGGAATTTTTGATTGCCATGACAAGAAAAGATTAAAACACCAGTTACATTGTGCTAGACAATCCACTGCTGGTGGCAATACATGTACTGCTAAACTGGGGCAGATGTTAAGTGCATGCTTGTCTGAATTTTGCCTACAGCCAATTACCATAGCTAATATGCAGTAATTCACTCACATGAGTAAGTTAATTTAACTTCAGTTTTTTTGAATAATAGACTTAGGACATAATGCCATCACTGACAAGAATGTATCTGAATATTTCTGGTTGGAAAGTTAGGTATATCAATTGTCAGATCTCCCACATGGTAGTGGGAAGAGGAGAAAACACGGGCAATGACTGCTGTTTGCCCATCTGCAAGTTATGCCGCTAAACAAAGACAGAACCTAGAAAGTACTTATTTTTGAGTGTTTACCACAAAGCATAAATACCACAGCTCCTCCCTCTTGCTTTCTCAGAACTGGGGCACAATCAGGTAAGGAGAAGTCTGTAAATTTACATGGTCAGGAGGTTTTCACAGACGGTGGAGTTTTCCAGCACGCTGGTAGCCAACAAGGCTGCAGGGAAAACACATGGCTGGTGTTCAACACCGCCTCAGTGCACCCGGAGCCAGCGCAGCTCCAGCACGGAGCCGGGCCCCGGTGCCACTGCAGCACAGGCTGCCTTCGGAGCACATCAGCCACACAAACCTCACCAGCGCGGTTCTGCACCCGCCTGGGGAGCGGCTGAGGTGCTTCATCTCAGTTAAAAAATGGATCACTAATTCATCACTCTCCTGGTCTACATAAGAAGCCTAGCTGTCTGTCAGGATAGAGGGAGAAAAGAAAGCTTGGCAGAAAGAGAACTGGAAAGTGTAAAATAAGATAACATGGAGAACAAAGGAATTAAAATGTAGAGTGCACAGTGTCGCACATATTGCCGGGACAGCAGCTACATGGTCTCTCCAATGATGAGGCATGACAGGAAGTTTAATAAGAGAAGAAAGGAGTTAGGATCTCTGGCAAGATCTTCCATTTCTTTTGGAATGCATTAATAGTCCAATATTTTTGTCTCCCTCATCCTCACACTTCAAAAGTTCACATACTGCCTTAATCATTGCTGCTTTTCAACATGCCCTAGACAAGCATCCAACATTTCTTGTCTGTACTTTTGTGCTGTCCCTCTCCATTCCTCTTTCGAAGCGGAGGACTAGCACACTGTGCAGGGATGCAGAGATGTTTTAGGTTTGGTTCCTGAGTAGACCAAGTTGAAAAAGTGCAGATACCCTGGAGCATGCATCCGATGGTGTACACAGCAGCCCACTGCAGCACTGCAGCAGACAGTTGTGAGCATCACTGCCTAACCCACATCATGTCCAAGACACTAAGCAGTTCCTCTGTGCCTGCCATAGGGGGTGCCTGGCCAAATTATTCAAACATCTTATTTTGGACTATGAGCTGTTTGGTTTAGGCCACTGTGCTGGTTTCAGCTGGAGTAGAGTTAATTTTCTTCATAGTAGCTGCTATGGAGGTACATTTTGGATTTGTGCTGAAGACAGAGTTGATAATACAGAGATGTTTTTGTTATTGCTGAGTGGGGCTTATGTTGCGGTGGTTGAAACTGCCACTGTTTTAAGGTTTTGCCCCGCCTCGGTGCATCCTATGGTTTTGCCTTATGATTCTCCCCCTAAGTTAATGTAATGGTTTATCCCCAGTTGGTGTACACCCTATTATGTTAATCCCTCTGTCAATCATTTGTAAACCCTTACCCAGTTCTGGAAAGTTCTCCCTTGTTCAGTTCCCCATTGGTGCTGGCTCCCTTTCTCCTCCCCTCTTCTTCCCCTATTGGATGTAACCCTGTCCCTCCACCTTATCTCCGCCCCTGGACCCTCCCCCCATTGGACCCTGATGCTCTCGCCGCCCCTTTCTACCCCTATATAAAACCTCGTGCATGAGCTATCAGGTGGCTGTCACTGGAACCTTTTGAGAGTGGGCCTCCATTTAACCTCGGAATGCTAAATAAAGAACCCCTCCTGCTTCTTTGTCTCCACTGGTTGCTTGGATCATGTGTATGCACATGTGCCTGCCTGCACACACCTCGCAGGGAGTGCCTGGTGTATGCGAGGGGATTTGCGAATCCCCCCGGAGGAGCTCGACACGGGACGCTTCCTGGAAGGTCGCTGTGCCTGGACCTCGCCCCTTCACATCCTTCCTGCCTCGAGAAAAGGCGCAAGCGACAGGCTTGCACAGAGCCAAGGCCTTTTCTGCTTTTCGTATGGCCATGCTGGTGAAGAAGTTGGGCATGCATGAGAGGCTGAGAGGAGACACAGCCAGGACAGGTGACCCCAACTGACCAAAGTGATATTCCAGACCATGTGACATCATGCTCAGGATATAAACTAGGGGAAAGAAGGGAAAAGGGGGGGACATTTGGCGTGCTGGTGTTTGTCTTCCCAAGTCACAGTTACATGTGATGGGGACCTGCTCTCCTGGAGATGGCTGAACACCTGTCTACCCATGGGAAGCTGTGAATTAATTCCTTGTTTTGCTTTGCTTGCCTGCTCAGTTTTTGCTTTCCCTACTAAACTATCTCAACTCATAAGTTTTCTAGCTTTTACCCATCTGATTCTCTCCCCGATCCCACTGGAGGGGGAGTGAGCAAGCTTGGTTGTTGGCTGGGGTCAAACCACAACAGCTACCAGTGAGACGATCCAGAAACTTAAAATGTGACTGAAGGTTTTCAGAGGTGTGCAGGATAAAGGGCTTGCAGACATCTGAGCTGGTGAAGACCTCTTCCGTGCTGATATCCTCAGACGTGGACATACACTGGCACTGTAGTTAGCAGGCAAGTGATTATTCTGATGTTATCTAAAATCAGAGCACTCTGACCCAACAGTATTACAACAGAACATGGATAACATCCACCAGAAAAAAATAATCCTGTTAGGACTTTACTTCCAGGCATCAGTTTTTAAGAAGAGGATATACTGCTTGCAGGTTTCAGACCTCAAAAATCGCTCTCAACTCTTTTACTCCTTTCCTAAGGAATGTTAATTCAGGACTTAGGCAAGTTGAAATGTGGAAGGAGTATCTTCTCATAAGAACAGAATCCCTTTTAGCTTTCTCAAAAAATTCAGAGTCCTGAACTAAAAACCAAAAATACCTTAAACAAAAACCAGTCTCCCAAACAAAAGAAAAAACAGAACGTAACTTCAACACCAAGTACATACCAATTAGTTTCATTAAACTCAATCTTTCAGGAAAATTTTTGTTTCCACTTGAGCAGGAACTCCAACTTGCTGGTCACCCATCTGCTTCAGTTTTACAGGTTTTGCTGTTCCCTGGGCTCCTGCAGCCACGTGGGCCAGTGTGTCCCAAAGCAGCACTAAAGACACATCTGTGAGTACTGGAACTTGATGTGATGTGCACCAAGGCTGTGGGAGCTGCGGGTTGTGTCCCCTGGAGTCCAGCCCCAGCACCAGCAGGAGAGGGGCAGTGGGGAAGCTGTGTGCCCATGTGCTTTTAGCAATCCCTACTGATAACAGAGTGCATGCAGGGAAGGGGCAGATGATGTGTGAGGCACCTGATGGTCCCTGGGAGCACTTCTGTAAGGGTTAATTAAACTGTGAGCAATGGCACATGGTCTTCCACCTTTATGAGTCTGATCCTCGTGTGAGCTGTGATAATTATCACTACCTCATCAGTGCTTATGAGGAAAGTTTGAGGATGCAGAGCAGTTCCCAACAAGGAGCACAGATAAAGACGTGCTCTTTTGAGGGCAATGGGAGCATTGTGAGGATAGCTGTGCCAGGGGCTCTGCAAATGTCCCCTGGCTGGTTTTCTTCACTGCCATGGAAAAACCAAAGGGACTGCCTTGCAGCACTGGAGGTTGATCAGGCATGGGCACTCATTTGCAATTTTCAGGGAGAAGCAGGCACAGCAGGAAACCTGGAGCCTTAACAACTGTGCATTACAACTGTGCACAAAGACGGGTGCAATTGCAGAAGCATTAGCATAAGACATGCATTTGCACCTACAAAGTGAGCCCCTTTAAGTGGTACAAGTGTGTCAAAAATTTATGTAAAAAATTGCAAAACAGTTAGAAAAGAAACCTGCTTTTGAAATTGCAGCCTGGGCCCTACTTCTGAAAAGCCTTTCATCTTTCCTCTGTCTCTGAATTCAGAAAGAATTCTCTCCACATTTGAGATCATCTCTCTCCCCTTTTAATAGCAGTATAATTATGATTATTTATTAATAATTTATAAGGATCATCAGGCCTTTCCCTTCTCCTGTGTGTGAAGATAAGACACAGCATTTACAAACCCCCCTTTTGAGCCATCACAAGGCATCAAAATGTTAAGCAATGGTCAAGATCTACAGTAGGAGTTTTTCCAAAATGAATGCCAGAAGGGTTTCTTAAGAAATACATTTGCTACCAATGACAAGGATAGTGATTCATAAGCCATAAAGCCTTGCAAAGTCAAGATCACACATGACAACTTTTCCATGTGTTGGGTAGCTCCCATTTTTCACCATGTCAGTCTTCTAATGTGGATTCCGATAATGAAGGAAGTATTTCCTTAGGGGAGAAAACTCATCAAGATGCCGAGCCTTTTTCCCAGTGACCAATTGTGTGTCATGAAAACCAAGGTCTGACGCCATCTGAGGACAGGAGCAGCTGGACAGGTATGGAAATCTTGCTGCTCAGCAAGGTCCCAGACAATTTTTACTCACCTCTAGTGTAGTCAATACAATCTTCTCAACTGAAGAAAAATAAGCCTCCCACAAGAACTGTGTTTGCTGTCTAAGTGCTAGGATTTTATCCTGATGGATAGACCTGATTGTAGAAGGAATCTGTAATACAAGATGTAATATAGTCAGAAGCTTTAGAAACAACACAACCTCATCAAATTAATATGCTGCTGACAAGCCCTCTCCTCTATTAGCAGGTTGCACAGCTTCAGCATTCCTGTCCAACAGAGATGTGTGTCAACAGTTAAAGCCTTGATGTAAAACAAATGAGACACAACCCTTTATAACCTCTGGTATTGAATATAATAGTTTTATTTTAACCTGCTTTCTTTTAGTTTTTCATTGTTTTATGGTAACAAAACTACCCCCCCTGCAGTGTTGTGTTGTGGCATAGTAAGGAGCTCCTCCATGCATCCCACATGCTTTTCATCCCACAAAGCTCTTTGTGGACTAGTATTTTAACAAACTAGTGCCTGCAGGTCTTGAGGGTTCAACAATAATCCCCACGCTCCAAGTATATTAATGGGATCTAGAATTGCATTTACCACAGTACGGCAACACTAAACGCCTTAAAAAATCATAGCTACATCTTAAGTAAGACTTAAGGGGCCTCTGGATCAAAGTGCATTTTACTAATTACCTTAGGTGGAAAGAGTAACATCTTCCACAACACCTATTATTCACAAGGGAAAACAGTGCTATTTTTCCCCTCTTTCCATTAAATCTACACATCAATTGTTGTGTAAGTTGCCCTACAAATAAACCCCAAACCGTCCTGCTGCAACAGATTTCCATTAAAAAATAAAACTGCCCAGTAGATCAGAAGGGGAGGGCTTCATGTCTACATCTTTCACCACCCCCATGTCCTTTTTCCACACGCGTGTGAAACTAATGTATGTACGTGCCATTCCTTAACTTAGGACATTGACCAACGCTTCCAGTACAATACTTGGACAGAGCAACGTGACATTATCAAGGGAATTTAACTGCAATTTGCTTCAGTTACAAGGGATAGTCACAGCACCAGAAAGGCATTTAAGATACGTTGCTGATTTGTGCTCATTTTTTCTAGGAATGAAGAGTTGTGCTGTTGTACCTACTCGTTTGTGATATCTAACTAGAATCACAGAATTGTTTAGGTTGCAGAAAACCTCTAAGACCATCGAGTCCAACCACTAAATTAGATCACCCTGTTCTCAGGTCACTCGTTTCTCATAAATCGTTTACCGGAGTCATTAGTTTTAAAAGCAAATAGCTGTGTTGTGTGTTGGTCCTTGCGCATCCCAGCTTATTCTGAAGTTTGCCTGTATCCCACCACATCCCACCCTTTCCTGACCAAAACACACTTTGCTTATTCCTAAAATATTCTGAGAAGTGGCAGTGGTAATGATTTGCTTTCACATGTTCCCAAATCAAATTAATTCCTGTGAAACTTCTTTCCTGAAGAAAATTTGTGACTGTAAGAATTTATATGTAAAAAATTTCCACAAGAATGAGCAAATTCTTTAGTGCCAGAGTTTGCAACCAGGTCTGGACACTTTGTCCATGCTTCCATTGGGTGCAGTGTCAGATGGGCCAATCTTTGCTCTCTCAGCCCTTCAACTCTTAGATCATCATTTTAGAGACACTGCTAATATAATAAAGAATTTGGGTTTATGAGAGAGTTAGCACTGCAGTAAAGTGGAGCAGAAGAAAACCTTCAGATTGTCAAAGATGCTACTTTACCTTTCTTTGCTATAGGTCCTTTAAGTAAAATAGAGGTCTTTAGGTAAAATACTCCCTGCAAAAGTAGTATGGAAGACAGAACCTGAAAACATTTATTAGCACATCTTTCTCAGTGATCACATCACTATTTCTGACATGTTCCAGTAAGTGGAAGGATAAAAAACATTACCTGCCCTGGCCACAGAGATGTATATTAATCACACCCAGGAACATTATCAGTAGCAAAGACAAGAGTTAAGTCACTTCACAGCGGCAATACAGCATTTTTTCAATAAACTTAAAACATTTCATTGCAATATATGCAACCTTGTGTGGTGTGTGTGCATATGTGTGTAAGCAACCAATAAAAACAATACTCAATCCCAACTACATCTTTTGAAAGGGAAGGCTGCTCTGACTGTGAAGGTTACTGAAAGAAGTTATGATTTTACACAACATACCATGCTTGTGAGTGCCAGCAAACACAGTGACAAGGTTAAAAAAAAGCCTTGGTGCAGGCTCTGTTTCAACAGCTGGAAAGAAAAATCAGAGCTCCCATTTTAGATGCATTTGCCCATTAGTTATTAATCTACTTGTACAGAAAGACAGGTGGGGAAAATTATGTATTAATACTAATGTGGCATGATTATATTGGAATTATTAGAGCCTTAATAAAAGGTCATTTCAGCAATGAGTAGGGGGGAGGGAAAAACCACTCTGCACAAATAAATGCAGAAAGGCTGGATTAAGCTCTCCCAGCACTATGATGGGGAGAATATGCAAATAAAAACATCCGAGTTGCTCTCAAACAGGAAATGAAAAACTGTAACATAACAAAAACATTTCCCAGAGCAGACATTCAGGCCCTCTGCCAGCTCTTTAAAAACACTGTTAATAACGGTGCAGTAGCTGTTCAATATGGAAGCAGCTGTGTGAACGAATGGCACGTTACTGGAAAACATGAAGATCAGCAAATTATTATTATTTAAAGGGATACATAATTTTGCTCAGAAAAAATGTGCTGTCCACAGAAGCAAAAAATTAAATGGCCCTTCTATATCTGCAGCTTGTATCACATTAAGTAGAATAGGCAGCACATTGCAAGGCTTGCTAGGCCAGCTCTGCACAAATATTTACTTCTTTAGACAAGTTAACAGCCACGTAATGAGATTCAAAGACACTTTGGTTTGGGTTGCCACCACACCTGTACCTTTGAGGGCCTCTCTATGTGGGTGACACTAATTCAACAATTTTTAAAAATCCCTCTTCGTAGCTGCTTCGTGTTTCTTCCAGATCTTGTGTATCTCAGCTTCATGCTGGGCAATGGCATTTTATTAAATGCTATGGGGAAGACAATTTTTCGAGAACTCCTATCAACTTATCCACAGAATTTACAGAATATAGATTGTAAAACCCACTACGGTAACTGGAAAAAAACCAACCCTAGTGAATTTAAAACCAAATCAGCTGCTGAAAGTAGCAGGAAATTTGTAACTTCTCAGCCTGCTTTTGTTCCATGATCTCAAGATTAACAATAAGTGACATGAACACTGCTTCAGAAAGCGAAGTTACATGGTCCATATATCAGAAAAGGGGCAGATTCTGCTTCGCACCAAATTGTTAGATGGTAACTTCTGCCTGAGAAAATACCTGCTTTCCTGAGGATGCCCCTGAGGATAAACTATTTCTGAAGGACTGGAGCAGAACCCGGGCTCAAATGATTACCCTTTCATCACAGCACCTGGACGTGGACAGGTCTGCCTCAGATTGGCATCCAAGTGCTCCACACCAGAAGAGATTTCATGCTCTTTGCAAAAATAAAAGTCTCCTGCATTTAAGAATGTGACCTGGTGGCTGCAATGCCCTTCAGGTCAAATAATGAATGATGTCATATTAAATGAGTTCACAGATGGTGTGACACAGACAATCCCTTCATGATAAAAATTCTTTTACAGCCCTGACCTTTTGGATTCATCTTCCCTGTCCATTTAGACGGTGGCAGCAATAATCAACTGATCTGCTGAAGGCTGTGGTCTTTTTCTTACCTGTAATAACAATCTCTCATCGCCTATGATGGCAGCTTGGTTCCAATCAATCACTTCCGAGAACGGCAACTCCCATCCGTTGCTGAGCATGACCGGGACGCAGGCAGCCTGTGGGCACAGAGGCACGGCCATCAGGGCAAGCTTTGAGCTTTCCACCAATACCATGAACCCTGTTTTCTGCACAAGCTCAGGAGAGGCAGCATGGCAAAGAACACCAGAAACCAGAAGCCATAGGAGGGCAGCCCAACTGTTTACGGTTTTCCATTTTGTGCTTATTCATAGGCTCTGGAAGATGGGTTTTGCATGGACAGTTGCATTTGCTATCTGATGCTTTCGCTGCCAGACAAGGGCAGAACTGTTCAATGATGCAGATGGAATACTGGCAAATTAAGTACAAATTCATGGCCTCCCTCGCTGCTTCAAGAATCATTCAGCAGGGACCAACTCTCCTAATTTTTATAGTATGTTGCTGACAACCCTACACAAAATATAGATCATATTTAACTCCTGAGCACCTTTCCCACAAAGGAGTAAAGTCCCTGTCCTGTTTGATATCAACTCTCCAAACAGAGGCAACTTCACAGACACAACTCATCTGTCATCACCTGTCTACAAAAATAAGAATTCTTGTATGTCTTAAAACAAACAAAAAGCATACACATTTAGTATCTATTTCATACCAGTATGATCGATCTAAACTATTTAATCTTTTATGTGTTGAACAAGTTCTTCTGCAAAGATAGTTCGCAAATACTTAGTAAATAGGTCAGTATTCCCATAAACAAATGATCACCACCACGTTCTGGTCAGCTCAATCTTAACGTAAGATCCAAATCCAAAACCTTCTCATGTGATGAAAGAACCCAGTACCAGAGGTTTTTCATCAAATCTGTGCTCTGGTTCAGTTTCTTCTGGATCAAGCCAAGCTTAAGCGCTCTGAGTTTGGTCCAGACTAGGGTTCAGGCCTCTCAAAACCTCCCAAGAGATGGTATAAAGGGGAACCTTTCAGACTGCTGTACCTTCCTCAGTAACATGTATCACGCACAGCATCTTAGACTGATCAAGTCTGCATTACAGTAGCGCTTATTATGTGTAAAGAACTGTGACCTTCTGTAAGGAAATGACATCAGCATGAAAAAAACTAACCAGGAAACACTTAGTAATGTGTTTTCATGTTTGAAACATTCCACTAACAT
Source organism: Atrichornis clamosus (assembly GCA_013400975.1). NCBI lineage: Eukaryota > Metazoa > Chordata > Aves > Passeriformes > Menuridae > Atrichornis > Atrichornis clamosus. Next base: position 8,692 of record WBMZ01018665.1, on the reverse strand, counting down.
TGATTAGGTCTTTCAACATGACCTGGATCCAGACAGAAATTGAGAATTCATTGAAATTGGTGAATACTTCTGCAAGCCTGACAGCAAAATCCTCAGTTGCCTTTTATCATTGACCTGCAGCCTAGAAGTTCTGTGCAGTGAGGCCCCCTCCGTGCTTTCTCCTCCTGAGATGGTGTATCTAACAGAAGCTGCATGACTTGGGGACCAGATGAGAGAAGAGCTGAGCAGCACTCTCAGAAGGATCTGAAGTGAATTGTCATCTCATATAAGCCAGTCCCTCTTCTTCCTCTGAAGAGACTGGAGAGGCAACAGCACTTTTCAGGCTATTAATCTTCTCCTGAGTAGGAGAAAAAGGCAAGCGACAGTCCAGAACTTGGATCTCAAATTTGATAGTAGGTGCAATGTTCAGTGGTTAAATCTAAGCGTCCACAGCATCCTGGGTATCCAGGAAATCCAAAGACTGGCAAACATGACACAGGATCTACTGAAGACCTTCTGGAGAAGCAGCAGAAAGCCAGAAGAGTACTCTGGGATTCTAAAATGATACAATATACTTACACTTAGGTACCTGAATCCTGCTCTGAATTGCAGTACACAACACTCTCTAATAGTGGCTGGGACATTTTATGGTTGATGATGAAAAGTGATGTGATGCCATTCATTAACAACTTTACTGCCAATACTGGGACACTTCCCAAATGGCAAAAGAATTCCTGGAGGCAGGACCCTATAAGGTGTGTTCATTTGCCATTTCACTGAAATCAAGCAGTGCCTCAGTAGCTCCTTCTCTCCACTCCAGCCCTATGGAAATCCAAATCCAGACCTACAGGAGAGTTGCAGCACCTCACAAAATGCTTTCTATGGCTGACTGAAGATTCAGGAACCCAGGATTGAGCTGATGCTTGCCAAAAAAAAGGTCACAGTGGCAGAGTAGGCCAGTGTCAGGCTTGCCCACTGTGCTGCCTGGCCACAGTAACTCCAGAGCCCCTTTGCATTGCCTTCTGGCCCACAGCAAAAAAGGGACCAGTAATCAAAAAGTTTTCAAAAGGTGAAGGGGATTCAGGTGCTGTCCCAGACAGCATGTGAGCTCCCTGAGACCAGCCTATATCCACCTTCATGTGAAGCTTCCATCTGGAGCTTTAACACCTCCAGGTCACCTTCTGCATGTTCAGCAAGCACCATAGCAAAACTGGCAATGCATAAGCAAGTCTGTGTTGGCTAAGTGAAAACAAAAAGCTATTTTTACTGCCCCAGGGCTTTCTCGGAAAGGCCAGTGTCTCCTAGGGGAAGTCTCACAGCTTGAAAAAAATACTGCTCTAAACTGGGCCAACCTCTCAGCCTCACCCCATCCAGGGAATCCCTTTTCCTGGAGGAAACGTAATCCAACCTTCAGATGAGTTCAGTGCTCAGCCCCTCCTGGGAAGAAGCTGCCAATTGCTCCAGAGTATGAATAGAGGCTTTTGCAAAGTGGATTACTGTCCACTAGGGAAATGGAACACATTTCCCTCCTCTCCACCTCCTTGCTATTGAACATGGAATTGCAGACAGCATAGTCACTGCTTTAAACTGCAACTCTTACCTGCAAGGCTTCCAGAAACCTGAAAGAGCCAAGCCTGCGGCCACGGGGAACCAGACAGAAAGTGGCATTGTGCAGCATTTCACGGTAATCATACCTAACAAGAACAGGGAGAAAGAGAAAATTCAATTAGCAGTGAGTCCTAGAGTAACTGGGCGTGAAAACGCAAACAGCTGTTGAGACACATCTGGATAAAATCATCCCCAACCAAGACTGTTCACCAGGTTAACTAGATCCCTCCATGTATGTGTGTCAGCCTCCTCTCCAGCTCCTTTTTTTTCATCCTCAAAAGCAACCACCATGGGAGAGAGCTGGGGAGAGTGGTAATGAAACTGATACGGAAGGAAGTAATTTTGCTTTTGCAATAATGAGCCAGTTCTATATAAACAGTGCATGACTTCTAACAACAAACTCACATTAAATATTTTGATACCCAAAGCATTGCTGCAGCACTTCTGTGACTCTGATTTCTATTCACATTTAGTCAAAGCTATGCACAAGTGTGTTCATTTCCACACAAGAGGTTTGTACAAAGCAAAAAAATATTCAAACAATGCCAAGGAAATCTTCCCTTATCAAGCAGGCACTAAAAAAAGGTTGGGGAGTTACAATGACTCCCTTCTTGGTTATTGTTAAGTGTGGAGAGAAGGATAAACTACCAAACTTTAACCACATAGCTGCAATGATCCCTGCTCCTCTGAATCAAAGTGCTTATAGACACTTCTGTTTGTTTTTTTTTCAATTCCATCAATCACCGCAAAACCATTCACCAAAAACACACACTAAATCCCAACAGTCTTTCTGCCTTTTATTAGTGAATTGTACTTCTGGCAAACCCATGGAACTGTGAATGGCATTGACCTCGTCTGAGTAGGAAGGATCCAGATTGAACACCCTCCATTCTCCAGTGTCCTGAACTCTGCAGATAGATGTTATTTTGACAGCAACTTGTAGCACTGAAATTTTCTAACACTAATAATCTACTTTTACCATGTCCTGCAGGCAGGGCAATTATTTTTGCATGTGTGTCTATGTGTATATATATACACATACATACATGATTATATTTTATATACAAAGAATTCAGGATCTATGTTTGTATTCTCACACAGGCCAGACAGATGGGAGTAAGCCAATTTTCAATTATAAGCCCTGTCTTTAGGAAGAGACATCTTGCAAAAGCCCATTTGCTTAAACAAGCGTGTATAGCTAATTTGCACAAGAAAAGGTCACTGTGAATGGATTAAGATTATCTCCACTGAGAGTAAAATAAAACCCCTCATTGCATTAATTAAAACTACAAAACAGACTTCAAAGTCCCTGTTTTCTTTTAAACCCTATCTCAACTTTGGTTAAAATACATATACATAGTCCATCTGAGTGGCAGAAATTTATTTTTCTCTGTGTGGGATAGTGATTGGCAGCCGTGTCCCAGCTCACCAGTCAGCACTGACACAACACACAGGGGAAAATATTAGGACACTGGAATACCCAAAAAGCAAAGTTGCCATTTTTAAGCATTCCTTTTTTTACGTATCGAGAGGTCTTAGACTCATTGCTTTTACTGTATATTGTATGACAGAAAATATTAATAAATACCAAAAATAGAATGCCCCATGGGGCTAGAATACACCAGTCAGAAGTTCCCCATCATTAGCTAGCTAAAAATGTAAAATTCTGTTAATATCCCAGAAAGCACCATTACCCACAAAACGTTAATGGCAAAACCAGAACACCAAGAAAAGCAGAGAGCGAGGCCACTGCAAGTGAGTCTTCCATATCCCAGTGACATCCTATAGTGGACACCTTTTCTTTCCTATCTGACTTGCTGGTATTAGGATAGATTTACAAAGGGAAAAAAAGTAGAAGGATTTTGTTGACCATTTTCCACCTGGCAACCTTTTAGCATCTTGCTCCCACTTATGCCTTCTAAAACTTAACGTGTGATTTATTGCTGAGCTCTGTAATAGCACATTTCATGGTCATCAGGCAATTTATCTATATCGTATATACCCAGAAAGCCCCATCCTGACCTTGGTGTATGGGCACAAAATTTGTACTTGCTTCAGGGAGAACCCACAAATACTGAAGGAGCAGATCCAGAGTAAAGCACTATCCATCAAGAGCTGCTGCAGTGAATGAACCACACCAGAGATTCTTCTATTGAACAAATTTCCCTGTAATTTCTAACAAAAGGTGACTTAATGAGATCTTTGAGCACAGTGGTAAAGGACCAATTTCCAGTTTAATCCCCTCAGAGACCACTCCAGGATCAAGCATCTATTTGAAATCTGCAAACACAAGGTGCTGCTTTTTCACTCCTACTAGTTCACTAGTAGCACACCAAGACACGGGAGCACCTTGCCTTAGCTGGAAGACAGAAGATGGCCCAGTACCTTTAAATACAAATTTGGAAATACTTTTTGTGCAACACAAACATCTCTGTCAAGCTGCAAGCACAGCTTTGTAATTTGAAGCATCACTTGTGGAGGAAATAATTTACATGTACCAAACAGTACTTCAGAGTTGAGGTACAGGAAGCATTTGGAGGAGACCTTGGCCACAAAAATGTCACCTGATAAATGAAACTCCAGCCCACAGGCCATGATGAGGACAGAAGGCTCAGGGGAACTTTCAGTTTCAGACTCATTCCCATTTGGCCCAGTAGGAACCATGCACACAGCAGGAGGTTTGAGTTTTGCCGGTGTTTTGTCAGGGAGGGAAAATTGTTTATGTACGATTGGCAATTTTTTCCACATAGAAAGCCTACAGCATTACACCTAAAAGCATCTCTTCACTTCCCTTAACTCAGATTTAAAATACTTTCAGTGAAGTGAGTGAATTAATCTCTATGATTAAAGGTAGGTATCTGAGTTAAGTATTTGCTGGACTTGAAATTTGTCCTTCACTTGTCCAGGAGAGAAATGGGAGCTGGCAGACTTCCAGGAACACCCCCTCAGCTAGAGTATTGATGTTGTACATTAAGTACCGATCTGGCAACTACTACAAATATCAGTATTGCATCAACAATGTGCTTTATTTCCCCACCATCTCCACTGACTAATCTCAACAAAACCTCAGGGAGGCAATAAGTATTAGAACCCCACTCACAACTGGCAGAGGGGCCTTAAGCTATAGAGAAAATAGTCAAGTGTTTAGAAGAGGTTCTTCCAGAGTTTGCTCTTATTCCTCTCCCCTGGCAATGGGGGTTAGATCTGTTTTCAGAACTACTTCTTTCCATTAGCTGGTAACATCTGAAGATGGCAGGAACATTTGTTATGGTCTTCCAGCTTGGATTGCTGTGATTTGTGGAAACCTGGAGCTGCTAGTGTGTGGGGACAGCTCTGCATTACTTGCCTATTTAGACACTCTGGTTTTACCCAGTTGGGGAGGTTTTTCAGGCTTCAGAAAATCAGAGCAAAAACCTGCACTGCAGAGCACCAAGCAGGGGCCGGCCGGGCACTTCTTCCTCACTTGTGCTGCTTCGGTGTTGCACTACTTCTGGTGCTTTGCTTTCCTGCTGGCAGTTTATCTTCCTGAGCATTTACTGTAGAAAAGCTTTTAGAGGAGTCCTCTGCTTTGCTCGGAAGGTGTTTATTTCCAGAAAGCTCCAGGTTTCCACATTAGAAGACTGCCAGTGAGCAGGGGCACATGCTTATTGCTCATACATTCCTGATTCCTTCATTCTGCACGCTTGCACAGAGGTAACATTTTACTGCCAATTTCAGGGTCGGCTTGGCCTGGGTCTCAGCTGCAGCATTCAAACATGTTAAAATCCAAAATGCATGTGCCTTAAAAATGACAGTTGGGTCTTCAAAACTAAAATAGCTACAGATTTAATCCAAAGCTGGCATCCCTCTGTAAGTATTAGCAGCACGTTTTATTAACTTTCAGGCTTCTTTTCATAATGATTAAGTGTACCTTGTTCACAGCTAGTACCTTTTTAGGCAGCATAAAAGAATAGCTCTATTTGCAATCAATTCTCATTTATTCACAATTTAATTGAATTATCCCCTCCCTGCTACTACCCATAGTTGAGAAAACATATTTGGCCCAATCTATCACACAGGTGTAAACACTGCAATGCCGTGTGGGCAATTATCCAAAGGAGAAACAGTGCTCGGCCAAATGCTCTTACCATTTTAACTTCTTGATCCAACACATAGCTTCTGTCTTTCCCCATCCCCCCTCTTTTTTTTTTTTTTTTTCCTCTGATGTCCCGATCTTGTCAATCAGCACATGGATTAGAGGGCTGTTTGGGATTCCTGGTTCTCCATTATCCCAAGGAGCCTGGGCAGGCTGCAGAGGCTCTGCAGTGATTAATCAGCCATGCCATACATTCCTTCCTACAGCTTAAGCATTTCCCCATGTCCCTACACTGTAGAGATTTTAAACCAGCCTGGGAAACATTTTCACTACCAATGTTAATATAAGCTATGTTTTTTGAAGCCACGTCATCACCATTGATTGAGGAGAGATCTAAGAAGCCTGTTTAGACCAGCAGATATGTCTGGATGCAATGATTATCATACTTTACCCAGCTACATATTGTCACCTGTCACGTAGGCTGTTTCCTTACAGGATACCATCACCATTCCCATTTCATAGATGGAAAACCTGAGACACAGATGACTGGTGGCTTCTTCAGCAGCTAGATGGACCTTGAGGATGCTAACCCCAGTGCCCTGACCTGTCTCCTTCCTCTCTGGTGATGAGGCATTCACTGAAAACCAGCTGCGTGCTATGGTTATTAAAATTCAGATGGAAATACAGAAGCAGAACCCAAGCCAAATACAACAGGTTTGACCCAAATCAAATGCAATGGGTTTAACACAGCAGTACATATTTTAACAGTGTCACACATAATCTATCTTTTGGAAGATGCTGGAGCTCATCTTTGGCAGCAAGTATCATCACATTCCGCTGTAGATGTCAGATGTGACTAGAGCGGTTTTTGTATTTCCTGAGCCAAAAAATTTTGATGGCACTTAACCAACTATGTCCAGGGCTCCTTCTTTGAATCTGCAAGCCCATGAAAACATATTCAATTTTCCAGAAGTCTCTGTTATCAGTTGAAGTACTACAATGAAGACAGATATTAAACACCTGTAACACAAGGGGGTAAATGAAGGAGTGCTTCCCAGTTTTCCAGTATATTCATTTTCAGCTATTAACCAATGAGCCATTTTTCCGTGTGTGAATGCCTAATGCAGGTGGCTCTGAACTACTGGCTGGAGAGCCTGAGAAGAAACCCCACTTAGTCACACAGAGTGTCTCGTTGCTTGGTTTCCATTAAGGTATGTTGGCTTTTAAAGAAACTGTCAAGTAAAACTTGGCATTGAAAACACTGAGTGAGTAACTGCCTTTGTAGAAGAGCTGACAGCTCGGCTGTGTGTCGGACAGATAGCTGCCCAGGACTGAGCTCGGGAGGATAACGCATCCTGCTTGGAAGGGTGCCGTCACTGCGAACTGCCTGCTTTTGGATTTACGGCTGCGCAGTGCTTCAGGGTGATCTTAATGCCAGTTAACTGGATACTGGCTGGCAGTTCATCTCCCGCTCTGCAAGTGCTGGTTCTGGAATTAGAAAGTTTGGAGGTGCAAAAACGTAATTGGAAAACTTTTTTTTCCCTGTTTAAAAGGCTAATTGATTTCACAGGTGTTTAATTATCATTTGCTGTGAGATAATACCTTGTAGTGCCATAAAAAATGGATTTAATTTTCAAGTGCTTGCAAAACCATTGCCAAAGCCAAGTTAGAGCGAAAGCTAGATAATTATTCTATAAATCAAACACACTGCCTCCTTTCTTTGAAATTTTTAATACTTGGCTATAATGATATCTGACGACCTTGAAACTAACATAAAAAGGATTTTCTTGCCAAGTGCTGAAAAGAAGCCATTGGAGTATTTCTTTCAGCTTAGCTCATTACTGCAGCTGCTGCCACCACGCTGCCCTGGCTGCAGGACTCCAAGGGATGCTATGGTCTAACTACAGCAGCAGAATGCCTGAGCAGCAATTTCGGAACACAGGTAACAGCCCAGTATGGGTATGAGCATGAACCCAATCTGAGAATTCTGCATGATTCTACTAGACTTTGCAATGGAAATGAAACTCTGCAAAGAGGCAGCAACTAACAACAAAGCACAACTGTTTTCTCCTTTCCATGCCAGCATCTTCTTTTAGTTCAGAAGGTTGGTTTAACAAAGAAAAACAGGGAAGTAGACTTTTCACTTTCATGCACTGCTAAAGGAACTTTATTTTATGGCTAAGATGAACAGTAACCACGAAAACTGAAAGCATCTTTAAACTCTTCAGTGACATCACTGTTGGATTCAGTTCACTTCAATATTATGCAGAAAAACATTTGGATAGACAAGCCGTTAAAGTCAATGTGCATTCTAACAAATAAAAATGCTCTAAAGATTTCTGTCTAAATATTTACACATAATGTCCTGTAAATCTATATGGTGCATGCAAAGCATGTACAACATTTGGACTGCCAAATACTATCCAACTGGCTTCCAGTGTAGCAGCTACACCACCTAGAACAAGTAGTCTTACACAGTAGCAAATATGGTCTCAACAACATCATTTGATATTTAAAGATAACTGCTTATTTAACAAGTGTCCCAGAGTGGGTTTGTAAATGGCAATGTCAGAGGCAAACCTTGCAGAGATGCCCCTCTAGTCAGCGTTATGCCCCAGTTACCAGCAACCTGCGAAAGGCGCTGTGCAGTGCTGTTCCTAAAACCAAACACTGGCTCCTAGGCTTTGAAGTCCTCTAAGAGTGCCTGTTTCACAGCAGCACCTCTCTGTGCAGGCAGCGAAAAAACTCACATCATGCCTGAACAAGAAAAATCCATGGAGAAGCAAATGCACCGCTCGCCTGCATTTTGTGAAGAATGTAAATACAGGACCATACTTTTGAATTCAATACCCTCCAGGTCGATGGGTGTGGAGGGTTTGTGGTTTTTAGTGAATTTTTTCTTCCTTTTTCCAGTTGGTCACCAGGGAGACAACTGGCAGGAGCGAGTGTAGTCCTATGCAAATGCCAGACGATCAGAACACAAAAAGATGGTTGATCACCCTCGCCAAGCCTTTTGATGTGGCTTTGAAA
>WBMZ01018661.1:0-17151 GCA_013400975.1 Atrichornis clamosus | reverse complement strand
TGTGAATATCCTGTGGATCTGGCATTCCTGGGGTGAGGGGATTTTTCCAGCTGAGCCAGTTTGTGTAATGGAGGATGGGTGCTCACTGCCTCTCACCAGAGGTTTCACCGTGCACCCAAAACCCTCCTCCTCTTCCTTGGTGGGGAGGGGGCACTCTGTGCAAACCTGGCTTCAGCAGATAAGTGCTACAGGCTACGGCTTCCCCCACCCCGAATCCAGCCAGGGATGGTTCTCAGGACAGCTGCTGGGCTTGGTTCTCCTGTGGAAGCATCCATCTCCCCCAGCCCAGACCTGAGAATAGTGTCACTTTTATCTTATCTTAACTCACAGTTCAGGGCCTCAGCCCAGGGGTCCCGTTCAGGATATGGTGGTCTCCAGTGTAGCTCTGTTGGTGCAGTTTTGTTATACAGCTTTGTAAAAGTCCTTCATAACAATGTTTAAGCCATAAACTATAACATTTCAGTCTCTTACACATGGATCCACATACCCTGAACAAGATCACTCACTTGTCAACTCTTTCCTTGATACCCACAGACAGTGTCCCAAGTATTTACAAGTGCATGATGGTTTCTTTCCAGTTACTTCAAGTGAACAGAGATCTCAGCACACACTTGCCCAAAGAAAAATAATTTTTCAATGCTCTGAAAGAGCACAGGGCTCTGTAAAGGCATGAAAGGAGCTCCAAGTAGTCAGATTTGGCTTTAGCCGAACTAATGGGCAGCCCAGTGCCTTTCAGTCCAGACAGTCTCCAGTTCAGATGATCAGAATCAATTCCTACCAAGGTGAACCAGAACTATTCAGATTACCAGGTAAAACTTGTCTCCTGATCCAGATGAATCAAAAAATAAGTCTTCCTGCTATGAAATACAGGTTATATATTCTGTCCCCAGGGAAAATGGTCTGTCACCAACAGCATCTTTTCATCCTGGGATCAAAACTTCATCCATTAGATTGTTCCAACCAAAATTACAGCTGCCTTTACCTTTTGAAGGTCGAAGAGAGCTGGAGGTAATATACAGATGTTCTGGGAAAAGTACCCAAAAAGCATTAATTAAAAGGACCAGGTTAATTTTCTGTAGAAGTCCAAGGAAACATACGAGCTTTGAGTATCTTGGAAAACTGAATAAGGCTATTGCTGAAACTCTGAGTAGAACAGGCTGAGGTAATTGGCAGTGTATTCAGTGTCTGATTATTACAGTGCTGAGAGGAAAATCTGGTGTGTCGTACACAACTCAAAAAATATTTGTCTTCCCTGCACAGTAGAGAAAACTGAACATTCTCATCTTCTTCATCCAGAGTGTCATAAGGCTGGTCAACACTTAGACGTGGCAGCATAAAGAGACCTCTGTTAAGACACAGAAAATTTTAATGAGGAGAGATTTCTGCAGACTTTCTTCTTCAGAGTTTTCTGCTACTTATTGGTTTTGAGTCCCAGGTTTAAACTCTTGACAGCATTGGAGGTTTACCTGTAGCAAATGGGTTGTGTGTTCAAGCTGTGCATTCCAGAGGATGCCCATACATCCTTCTGCTCTGGGTGGGGGCACCAATTCTGGACTTCAAAGGGAACTTCAAAAAACAGACTGTGTCCTTATGCACTAGGACTCAGGGCAGACTGAAGGCTCAGCAGCTCTAGGGGTCTGAATATCAAAGATTAAATAAAAATGCCTCTCCTTTTTCAGAAAGAATGAAAGCGGTAAATCAAGCTAACATCCAAGTTGAAGATCTAAAGGTAGATCAAAAAAAGCTTCAGTAATAAAAAGAGCTCCATCTAAGCGTGCAAGGGGATTTGAGGGCACAAGGGCAATGACCAAACTACACATTATGACATGGCAGAGTTAGAGCATGCACTTGTTTAATCATGGTTAGGCTAGAAAAGACTATGGCCATGAGATGTGGTGCCCAGTTTGAAAGATCTGTGGACAATCACTACAAGAAATGCCAAGTCAGCTTCTTTTTTCTAATCAACAAGGTAGCATGCTGTTTTTCAGAAATAGATTAAATGCATCTGATATGACACACTTTTGATAGATATGCACTGGTTATGTCTCAGGTTTTTTCTATGTTCTTATTTTTCTCAGTATTTTTCTGAGAACTGAAGCTTGCCAGACTGGTCTATAATTCCCTGAGAGCTTCTTTCCCTCCCTTTGTGAACATATTTAAATGTGTGTGTATATCTTTTTCAGTCCTCTGAAACATTACCATCCTCCTCGAGTATCCAAAGACACTCACTACTGGGTATGCAGTTGCTTCTGCTGGCTTCTAACAACTCTAGGATGTATTGCAAGTCCAGGAGATTTGAAAACACATCTTCTTTTATGTATGCTGAAACTTACTTTTTGCCTGTTCAGGTATCAGCATTTACTGCAGTCAAGTGTATTAACTGTGGTAGTCTTCAGCACCCATCTGAAAGCCCCAGTGAAGACAAAGGCAAAAAACCCATTAGATATTATCAAGCCCTTTGTTGCAAGCTGTGCTCAGTTAGAAAATTATGTGAAATTAGAAGAAATTTATAGAAGCAATAATAAAGGAAAGATGGGAAAAGGTCTGGTATGGAGGGAATGTTTGAATCTTGCACAGCAACAAACCTTCTAGAGAGCTGATAAAATTTGTTAATGAAGCCCTAACTGAAATACCAGTCATTTCTTTTGTATAGTCATGAGGAATTCTTGAGCTATCAGGAATCAAATCAAATCAAGTTGAGAGCAACATAAGCTTTCAAAAGATACAGTAAGAGTGGTGGTAGTGCCTGCTGTGTTTCACTAATCTAATCACACTCAGGAGAAAAGCAAAACAAAAGACACTGAAGCAAGAGTCTCTATGTAGCAGGCAGCCATGAATGTTGAAAGAGCACCTCATGATGTATGAAATCAATTGCATATTTTTCAGTAGTATGAACTTAGAGAGTACTGGCAGCTTGGACCTAATTCACAAGAGGGATGGGTATCCATTTGAAAAAAAAAATGTGTTGGGCATGAATGTGTTCAGAAGATCAGCTGAGGAGCTGTCAGTACTGACATCTTTCAGTTCCTGTTTCCCTCTTTCGGCCTCTCTGGTTTCACCTATTCATCAGTTGCACAGCAGCAAGGATTTCTTTCCTTTTGGCTTGTCTCACCTTTTGTTTTCTCTTCAGCTCCCTCTGAACAACACCCCTGTCCTCCACCACCTTGATTCATCTGGCACCTTTCCCCTGCTGCTCCAGAGTGTTTCTGACCAGCTCTGAGCGGCTTTTTGCCCCAGTCCAATTTCCAAAATCTGTGTGATTTTAGGACTCCGTGAAGAGGCAGTGGGCAAGCCAGTCATTTCCCAGCTGGCAGGGCTGCAGTCAAGACAGGCAGAAATGCAGCTGTGCAGCTTCCTCACTCCAAAGGGCAATGCAGACCCTTCCTGAGCCGAGATCCTTTACACTGGCAGGCCAAGCAGCCTGCCTCACAAGTGCAGGCCAAGTATAGAGGGGTGCTTGGAAATTCTTGGCATGAGGTGGCTCCCAAACATCTTCTACCCCAGAGGTGTCTCCCTTCAGACCTCCTGACCTACTTCTCCCATGCCCCTTTGGGTTAAAAAAAAAGCATATAGGAGGTCTTGCCTCTCTTCAGTGGCTGGGGACAAGTGCATTTGTCCAGGAAATGTGGTGGCAGTCCTTGAGGGTCAAACCCTCGTCCATCAGTGACGTGCCCCTCTCTGGCCTGGACTGGGCTGACAAATAGGAGAAGAGGCAACCTCTGCCCCGCCAGGTAGGCGCGACACTGCCGTACAGAGACGCAGGCTGAGAAATGAGATTTCAGGAGGGTCAGCAGTAGCTGAGTTGGTGGGGACATGGAGAGTGGACAGTAGGGCAGGTGCACACCCACCTTCCTCCCTGTGCTCGTGCTTGGGCTGCTGCCAACACCCCACTGCTGCCTTTTCTTGAAGCTTATTGAAAGGAAGCAAACGGCACGAGAACAGCCATGGATTTTGCTTTCTTGCCGACATATTTGTGTCTTTTATTCAGGGTAGAACCTGACATTTCCCATTACCATTCAGTGTATGAATCCATTACACATGAAAAGATAAAAATACAACCTGTGTCAAAACCCATGTTTGTCTAACACTATGCAGCTCCATTTTCCATCCAAACAGAACGTGTTTTGGGACCCCACACATACACCATGCTGCTCACAGGTCCATGCACCAGCTCACATGCAAAAGCAGCATCTTGTCCTTAGAGGACTGCTAAAATGAACACCTCGAAGCTGAAGGAGGACCCAGCCTGCAGGCTACTCGTTGGGCCTGATTACATATTCAGAAGTCCTATATGTGTTTTTTTTGCTTTGTAGATCCAAAAACTATTTAGAAAAATGATCTTTACTCTTGTTTCATATATGGAAATGCAGAGGGTGAAAGTTTAGGTAATGTGCACATTTCCACATAGAAATTGCTGGAAAAGCTGATAGAGAGCTCGGTGCTCCCTTGTACCCAGTCCCACCTCTAGGAAATGTCCACAGCTGGTGACTGCTTCCAAGAGCAGGACTTGGTTGAGCAGCTCTGCCCTGTCTTGCCTTCAAGTTAGATTTGGATCAACACGGTTATGCCAAAAGAAATTGGTGTCTTTGAAGGCATTCTTTCAAAGGAATATGAAGCAGATGCATTTTATGTAAAAAGGTCTAGCTAAATAAAATCATTCAGCTGTCTGTGCCTGCTTATCTCCCTTCAGCTGTGGTGGAAAGAAGACCTCAACGGGTAACTGTTAAGAGTCCAAGAGAAGATGAAAGGTGTAGAAGAAAGGTATAACCCCAGGATGGGTCTTTCTACTACCTGTGCTGACATTACTCATGGTTATGTTTGGCTTAGGCTGGTGCAGCACTGTGTCCTCCCTCTGCCAAATCTGAGGGAATCTGCTCCTTTGTAGGTCAGGTGGGGCAGCCATCCTGTGTCCCATCTCACCGGCTCCCTCTCCAACTGCTGAGGTTTGGAAAGGAAGCATCTGCAGGGCATGAGCATTGCGCTGCTCCAGTTCACAAGTAAATCAGTACGAGTGATCAATTCCCCACTGGTTTGACAGAAAAGCGGTTTCTTCATCTTTCCAGCACTGGTGTGCAGAAAGACACCTGTGCTCTGGTTAAATTGAGCCCAGGGAGGCAGGCAAGCAGGGAGGCAGGCAGGCAGGAAGGAAGGAAGGAAAGAACAGGAGATAACTGTGTTTGCAGTCGCCAGGTGGGCTGACTTTAGCTTACACTTGAGTTATTTTTAGTTGTGTATGCATTCCTGGGACAGGGGTGTTCATAAAACAGGATTTCAGTAAGTATAAAGAACAAATCCAAACAATGAGATGCATCAGAGCCCAGTGTCTTCTGCTATGTTAGTTCCCTCTCAACCTGTCCCCATGTCCCCAACCCTAAATCCACAACAAAAGACATTTCTGAGGCTTCTCTGCCAGTACTGCAATTTTCCCACAGAAGTGGTGGCCCAGGTTTATGGCTCTGTGTTCATTTTCCTTAACACACACTTTACATGGCATTAACAACCTGGATTTACCATGCACATTGATAAGCAAAGTTGAGCCAAGAGCTTCCCTTGGATCTAGCACCCCACTGAGTCTGATGACTGGAGCAAGTCTACATTTCCCCTTGCTTTTAAGGTTACCAGAAAATCTCAGGGCTTTCTTCTGCTGAGATTCTTTTAACCGTTGGCAAAATTTTCAAGTTTCAGTTGTACAAAAACTAGCCCCCAAGATAAGGCTGTTGTGAGGAGGTCACACAGCATGTGGAATGGGTAAAGGAAAGTCTAAAGCAGCATATCCAAGGGCTAATTAAAGGGGACGCTGACCATTAATGAGATTGTTGTCAAAACAACAGAATATTTATTTGTACTTTTATGAAGAATCACCTATTTAAATTGTCTCATTATTAATGACTATGTACCCCCTGTTTACATAGCAATATTTTTTTCTTAAGAAGACAATATGCCTTTGAACAAACAGATAAAATTGTTTTCTTTGAGTAATCATAAATCACCCTTCCAGCATCCTTCTTTCTCCTATTACAGAGGTCCTAACTCTGTCCTCTTTGTTATTAAGATATTTTTGGTGACTACTCTCAGTGCCACAGAAATCATAGAGATATAAAATCAACTGTAAATTACAAAGTCTCTCCCTCAGCCATAAATGCACAATAATCTAGTCATGGTAACATCTGTGTAAAGTGGCTTTCAGGAGATTTTTTTACAGATTCCTCATAGTATTTACACATTGAGTGCAGACAAGTATTAAACAGACCTTGCTTCAGCAGCGAGAGCATGCCGTGCTCTAAGCCAGTGCCAGCTGAGTCCCACTGAGGGCAGGCTCAGCGTCAGTCGGGGCCGCGGGAGAGGTGACCCCGAGCTCCACTGCACGGGGATGGTGCTGAGGGCCAGGGAGCTCAAACCTCCATACCAGCAAATGGAACAACTGGCCAAGAGCTTCTTCCTCTCCAGCCTCAGCCCTGCGTGCATCGTTTGCAGTTGGGATAAGGGGAAGCCTGCAATAGACTCAGCAAATGATGGGAAAGCTTTGGCACTGAGCACTTTACCCAGGCCAGAGAGGAACAGCAAGAACCAAGGCCGCACACAGATGGTGTGAGATGCTTGGCAGGTCTACAGAAACCTGCTCAAAGCAACCCATGGATTGCACCATGCTTGAAGAGCAACAGCTGTGTTGGGGAACATGGCTTGCAGGGAGAGTGTGAGGTCCCTGGTACTGGCCAGAGGGACTCCTTGGTAAATAGTGTTCCTTGGGGATTGGGATGAAGCACCTCTTTGCCACTGGAGGCCAACAGCCACATAGAAGAATGAATCCTGTTTCTCTGCTGGGCAGACTGCCCGTTGCCCGTGCAAGGGGCTTCACAGTTTCCGTGCAGAGCAGGAGGCATGGCACAGAGCAAGATCCAGGACCTCCTTTAATTTCTTCTTTTCTGAGTACCACATTTATACACAAACATATATATTTGCTCCCCAAAAGCACCATGAGCTCAGCAAACCATAGAATTATAGAAGCATTTAGGTTGGAAAAGACCACTAACATCATCAAGGCCAACTGTCCAGCACTGCCAAGTCCACACTAAACCATGTCCCTAAGTGCCACATCTACATGTCTTTTAAATAACTCCAGCAATGGTGAGTCAACCACTTCTCTAGGCAGCCTGTGCCAATGCTGGACAACCCTTTCAGTGAAGAAATTTTTCCTAATAGCCAATCTAAACTTCTCCTGGCACAACTTGAGGCCATTTCCTCTTATCCTGTCACTTTTTACTTGGGAGAAGACACCAGCACCTACCTGGCTACAACCTCCTTTCAGGCAGTTGTAGAGAGCGGTAAGGTCTCCCCTGAGCCTCCTTTTCTCCAGACTTAACACATCCAGTTCCCTGAGCCACTTCTCATAAGACTTGTGCTCTAGAAAAAATGAACTGGTCCTTGCTTGTAAGAGTTTCTCAGAGGGAGATGCCAAGACACACCAACCGAGTGTGCCCCTAGGTGGTTTCATCTCCTCCATGCATTGGCAACTGCACTGCTCCAGCCACATCCCAGCATCCACTGGACTCGGTGTGAAAGCTGTGAGGGAGTCCTGTGCCTCCCTCAGGGTGACTGTTTATGTTAGATCATCCCAGATAATTATGCTTCCTTAAAAAAGATCAGCCCATCTGAAACAAATGTCACATGTTTCCCTGGTCTTCAAACATTACTTCAGGCTCAGGCCACACAGCCATTCTCTTCTCACTTTCTTTCTACCCCAGCAACTCTTTTGTGGACCAGCTTTGGCTGCCAGCAGGGAGGGCACATACCCCTCAATACCGACCCGCAGTGTCCGCTTGTGAAAGGTGGAGGAATTTAATTAACAACCACGGCCTGAACTGGGCAGCCAGTGGGTGTGAACCTGCCATGTCCCTGCACGGAGGAGAACAGCCCAGGAAGGTTCCCACTGGTGAGACTTTGTGCCTGGTACAAAGCGTGGTGGGCAAAGGACACACCAGCCCAGCACTCAGCGAGTCACCAGAGAGAGGTGAAGTCAAATTCCTGTCAGCAGGAGTGAAATGCAGCTCCTTGGTGTGTGGTCTGTGCTCTGCCATGGGGGACAGTGAGGCTGTGGCTCCCACAGCAGCAGGGAAAATTTGCCATTTTGTTCTTTGGGCATTCATTACGAAGACCTGAAATCAGATCTGTTTCTTCTCATCAGATGCTAAGAATTTTGTTTCTGTTCTTGCTCTTTCACCACCAAAAGAAAAATACAAAGAAACAAGGAAATGGGAAAAGATCAGCTTTGTTTGGGATCACATTGTTTAGGTTTTTTAGGGATTTTTAAAAATTTTGGCCACTGACCCATAAATTGATTTTTTCTATAGGCTCTATGTGCTCCTGAGGGCTATGCATCAGCACCCACTCATCACCTGGATAATGAGATCAAGTCCTTAATTTAATCAAATTGACAGAAACATATTCAGACACAAAGGGAGGAGGCTTTGTGTGAGGATACATTACCAAACCTCTCTTCTGCTTTGTTCCTACTGCAATCCACTGCTCCATTTGTAATTCTGTAGCTCATGTCCCCACACCCACCTTTCACTTCCTCTCAGCTTCTCACTAACCATTTTTTTCCTGGTTTTTTTTTTTCCTCCCTGGGAGCCTAGGAGGCTTTAGCTGCCTGCTCAGCTCCACCTCCTTTACTGCTTGCTGCTTGCTCTCCCTCCTCCCCCTCATCTCCAGGCTTCTCAAAACCTCAAGGCTTCTGCTTCCAGTATTTTGATTTCCTTTTCTTCCTCTTACCAGCTTCTCCCTCTGTCGGGCATTGAAGCAGCCCCTCCACCTCTTTCTTAAGAACAAGAGTTGCTTTTTCATTTTTCCCTACTTCTCCCTCACCTTCAACAGCCAGGTGTATCCTTTGCTCATTGAGATTTTCTTCCTGTTTTTTTCCTTTGTCTTCTCCTTCTTATCTTTGGTGGAGGTGCTACCCTGCTTCCCTTTTATATCTGCTTATTTAAATTCTTTTCTCTGGTTAAACTTATCATATTTGCACCAAAAACCGTGAGTGAGCAGTCAGACCCACATATTTTCCTTGCTCTCTTCTCCTGCAAGGTCTACTGATAGCTCAAAAATTAATTCATACTTTTCCTCCTTCCCCTTTTCTCCATGTCTATTAAAACTCCTTTAAAATCTGTCATTACCACTTTTAACCAGGATTTTATTTCTGGCTCCTCCACCGCCTTCTCTGTGCGCAAACAAAGGCCATCCCATGATTGCAGAGACACTTCTCTAAATTCCTGGTAATTATCCTGTTTACTCATCCTTGCTGTTCAGCAGGGTTTCCTTCTTGTTCAGAATAATTGTACATCTCCCTCCCCAACTGCTCATCTCCCGTCTTTGACCACAGCTCTTCCCACTCAAAATCCTGCCCTGGATTTGCCTTTCATGTCATGATCATAGCTGCTGCCCTCGTCTGCAGAGCAGTCCCCACGCTCTGAGTGCTGCAGCCGCCTGCCAAAGCGCTCAGCCCTGGCACAGAGCTGTGCTCAGGGGTCCAAGGATCCCTTTTTGGGATTACAATGCATTTGTAGACAGTCTAGCATAAACACAGAGAAAACTGTGTTTATATTTGCAGAGAGTGATGTATAGTTAAATCTCTCTTCCATATGTAAATTCAGATAAAGGCAGTTTATGGGTTCTTAATTAACACTGAGGTTGAATTTTTGTAGTTTTCCCTTTAGGAATTCAGCTGGGAGATAAATCTTCAGATATCAGAAAGGGAGTGTTAGTTTATATCTCACATCCTTTTATAAACATGGGTTTCACACTGCTTCCTCCAGCTCTCCCAAAGCAGGATACAATACACAGGCTCTGTAACACCGGCAGCCTGGAAGGAGAGCGTGGTTGTTTTTAACGTTGGATCCTGGAGTCAGACATGCTGCACAGGAGGCAGGGCATGGGCAGCAGCACCTCCGCTGCTTCAGGGAGGGCTCCTTCCCTATCTGTGGAGTTGTCCTTGCCTCGTCCTTGTGGATCACAGGTTGGGGTGCAAAGGAAGAGCTGGTCTTGTACAGCACCTGGACTCTTCAGGGAGAATGAGCTGGCACAGTCCAACTGCCCAGGCTCCCAAGAGCTCTGGGGGAAGCTGGGGACAAAACCTCCTTAGCTGCCATAAGGCCTTGTGAAGAGAAGACAGGAAAAACTGAGAATTAAATACGTGAACTAATTTCTTACCTGGAAATATCAAAGCAGAGAGAATTTTTTTATCTTCCACTAGTAGCAGATACAACAACAGATACAACACCCAGATACAACAACACTTCAACAAGCTATAGCTGCCACATTTGAGAGCCGTGGAAATACTAGTAGTAACTAAAATATATATTTTAACTGTATCTTTGCAATTTATAGCTGAATTGCTTCTGAAATATGGAATGAACAACAATAAATGCAGGTTTCCCTGCAGGGGAAAAGTCTCTTCATCAAGGGATGACGAGCACATTTGATGTTTCAGATTCCTCCTTTTAAAATGCCCAGTTGGGAAATTTGCCCAGATTGCTTTGTAAAACCAAAATAGTTCATCCATTTCAGGTAGAATTAATCCAAACACGTACTTGAGCATAGAATAAAATCTAATTTGGAACAAATATATCTCTCTAACCTTTAGAGTAATTATAAAGAATGAAAATAGATCGTAATTAATTTTAATAGTTTAGCCTGCAAAAACATTATCATTACATACCGGAATTTTAGAATATGCATTTCGAAAGCTTATGCATATGCTTACAAAAGTACCCACTATCCCGGTGACACTGACTGTCCCCTCTCGCCCCTGGAGCTGCCCGAATACTCTGTGTGACTCACACCCTCTTAACCAGGGTGCCAGTGCTTTTATCTCGGCTGGAACAACGTATCAGTGCTCCTCCAGGGACCTCTTACAAGACTGAGGTCTTGATAACTCCCATAATTCTCAATTTCCAAGCCTCTCTTTATGCTATTTTACTACCACTTCAGCACAGAAAATGAAGCCTGCTGACATCCTGTGTGAAGGAAACACACTGCTGATCAACATACCAAGAAAGACAAGAGCTACGCAGGTGCTTAAGGCAGCCTCTGGGGGTTAAGTTACCTTTAATTGCTGGAATTAAAAAAAAAAGAAACAGGCAAAAATAATCAACAAATCATGCAAATCTAGAGTGAAATGCAAACCAATCTTAGATTTTGTGCATTTAAATCAGGAGGAGAGACCCCACTCCCCTACAATAGATCTTACGTTTGACTGTATTGCTGGAACACCTGCCTTGCAGCACAGCAAACACCAGAGCCCACAAAACATTGCTGATGCCCAACAGCAAATATACACACTGGGGCTGAAAACCCAGCCACAGCCCTAATGAGCCACAGGAAGTGAGCACAAAGATGAAAGGCATCACCAGCATCCCAGACCCCTGCAATGCTGAACAATGCTGTCTTTGTTACAAGTCACTGTTACAACCCTTCTTCCAGTGAATTCAGAGGGATTTTCATCACTGATGTCAGTAGGAGAAGAATAGAGTTCTCTGCAGAGCAGAACCAAAATCATCCTCCTTCTTGCCCAGAAACCATGGCTGTGTTGTGGTTAAGATAACAATTAGAACATGAAGACAATTAAATACTTGCAAAAGTGGGCTCAAGTCTAGCTCTTGTCTCTAGAAACAATTTGCTTATGCAGGGGAAGGACAATATGCCAGGTGAAAAAACCTCCACCAGATCCTGAAAATCGTGTGCTTGATCTAACATAAGATTTTAAAACAAATAAAAATTAGAATTGTCTTTTATTTTAAGAGATTGGAATTCACATGCTCCACAGTTGTAAGGGTTAGGCATACACTTTCCCCCTCTCTTTTAACTAAAATTTAGTCTCATATAATAATAGAACTCTTGGGGCTACAATGTGAAAAAATATTTTGAGGTTCAAGAGGCAGCAACATCACAACAACCCACACAGACCTGCTCACTGAAGTTGCTCTGTGGTTCACCCAAAATGCTGAACACCATGATTTCCTTGGATAACTGGAGTTCCTAGTGAGACTTCAAGGAAAGTCTTCTCTCTCTCATCAGTCCCTCACCACATTTTGGAGTTTGTCAGTATATCACAATTTAAGTTTTGAGTTTATGTGCTGAAATAATAACAAAAAAATAACCCTCCATTTTTACTGAAATGAATAAGAATTTCTCCTGGAATGAAATGCAGGCCTTATTTCCAAGAATTGCATTCTTTTCCAGAAAGAGGAAAAGACTGATAGGGACTTGTTCCAAGGAGTGTTATCCTTTGCACATCCAATGAAAGGAATCCAAATCTAAAAATACTATCAAAATAGAGCTGAATTCGTAATTGTTGCCAGGAATTCTCAGACTCTGTGCATCCACTTTATTGTTCTTGGCACAAAGGGCACTTCCATTCTGTTGCTATTGTTATTTGAGCAGTCTGAAACAAGACATAAAGTAATACCAAGTCTATCTCTATGTTAATTCTCCCCAGCAATGCTGTTGCCATAGCAAGGTTATACATGGATTTCAGTGGGCACACACAAATTGAAAACTATTGGCTTTTAAAGTCAGTTCAGCATGTTTACAAGTTCTGTGTCTGCATTCTGGACTCCCTGCAAACTACAGGAATTTCACAGTCTCATTTTCTGTATATCAGAATGTTTTTCTGATTGCATAAGAAAATAAGATATTAATTCATTACATATTTTCTAATAAAGAAAAAAAAGAAAATACAACGTCTAGCATCTTGTCAAATGTGTAAAAATCCCAAACCTGTTTTTTTTAGCCATCAGTAGCACTAATTTCTTAAAACTCTATGTTATTTTCAGAGACTAGGTGCACCATGACTTGTAATTGAGATATTTGATTAAGGAGGTGCTACAGTCTCTACATATCAAATCTGTCTTTATATACACGCACATGTATCTCTATAGCTATTCATCACCATCT
The DNA here is from genome assembly GCA_013400975.1 of Atrichornis clamosus. Lineage (NCBI taxonomy): Eukaryota > Metazoa > Chordata > Aves > Passeriformes > Menuridae > Atrichornis > Atrichornis clamosus. The sequence goes on along the minus strand of WBMZ01018661.1, from coordinate 4,206 downwards.
ATTTGAGTCAAAACATTCACACATTACAAGGATCCTACAATACATTTTGTTTGTGTGCTGATATGTGAAGTATGTACTGAAGCTTTTAGGCTTTCAGTATATGAAAAATTGCTACTTTTTCAACTTTAAAATTTTTTAGAGTGGGTTTTTATCCAATTTTGAATCCTTTATAATTAAAATATGAAAATATCAGAATAGCAAATGGAAGAAGATATCTGGTTAGATATTAGATTATTGTATAATTACAAAATAAAATCTTGACAAGCTCCTAAAATAGTTTTAGGCAATGTGGACTACTACTTTTTCACCTATAGCAAAAGACTGTGAAAAGCTTCACGAACAAATATTTACTAAAAGGTGTTAGGGTTTGTACTCTCAAGTTCATAAAAAAAGAAATTAATTCTTGTTCAACCTTGTGTCCAAGCCTCCCACTGCACAATGATTTATTTTCTCTGAAGTTAAGAAAACAGAAGAATTCTCTCACCAATAAAACCAAACATAAATTCTGAAGATAAATCCTATTTCTGTGGAACTTAAGTCTGCAGAGAAAACTATCAATTAAAGGTGAGTGGGAGAGCAATGGCTGATCCCTTCTTCTCCAAGATTTATGGAGGATATAAATATGGACATGCCATAAACTAAACAAGGTGAGTTTTCACTCCCATTATCTGTCCATTTGGGGTTTTTTTAGATTGGAAACTCTTTTCTTCCTAAGAGAATCCTGAAACCCAGATCACACCAGTGTCTGAGTGCCAAATACAATACCGTCTCACAGGATTATCATCACTGAGCCTGCCTTTCACCTCCCTGAGCGCTGGCACATACTGCATGTTGGGGTGGATCCCTGTGGATGTTTTTTCTTTGTTCCAAGTCACTGCATCCAAAACCATATTCTTGAAGGACAGATTTGGCTCTGTCATATCTAGTAATGACTTCCCAGTAAGGCATTACACAGGCAAGGGCCAGCAACCAAGGACACCTTATCTCTGGTGCACAGGAATTTGGCCTTGGACAGAGGGAGATGATGCGCAGCAGCAGCAGTGGGGGTCAGACTACGGAGATGGAGAAGGACTGGGAATTAAGACAGAAAAGAATTGTGTTCTTTGACACCACCATTGCATAACTACATCACATCTCTATTTTGTTTAAACTGCCTGAGAAGTGTAGTCAAGTCTTCTGGTGATAAATTATGGGGAAGTGCTGCTGTAGCCAAGAACCCTTCCTTACCATCTCCATGCTACTCCCCCAAACCTCAGAGCTTGTGCAGGGACCACAGCAGCTTGCCCATGTTTAGCTCAGAGATACAGTGAGCACTCAATGAGGTGAACATCTCACACCTCCTTCCCGAGCCAGTGCCACCCCGGGGTGTCACACTGTCACTTCTCTGCAGACAGAAGGCAGTGCATATCAGTCAATTCATTGCAGGTGTGGAAACGGAAAGGGCATATACAGCACAGCGCAAGCATGTAAGAAACTGGGTAACTACAGGCTGACAGCTAAGGAGGATGCAGCAACTAAGGAGGATGCAGCAACTAAGGAGGATGCAAGAGCAACGAATCATTCAGTGATACATCTTTTGAAGAACAGTCTTTAGGAGTGTGGCAACACCCAGAAAACTTCCTGAACAAATACCAGTGCTGCCTTGGCTGGAAGGAGTCTGGCAAATGAAAAACTCAAGAGACATATGGACGCAAGTGCCAAACCTTGTGGGGACAGCCCCACAGTCTACATTTGATTTTCTCTTTCAGAACCTATGGAGAGATGGCTCATCAAAACTGCAGTTGCATGGAATGAAATTGAAAAGGCCAAGTTTTGTGTATGGTATTGGACAGAATTTTAGGAGAAAATGAGTAGAGTGTGGGACCTGCTGTCTGGATTGTATTATGTACCCTGTCCCCACTGTCCAGATGGGGGGTAGGAAAATATATATCCCAACAGCTGTTTCTAAAATCCCAGACAAAGTAACAGCCTGGAAAAGAGTCTGGGGTAGGAGGAAAAGATGTTTTTTCTGGTGATGCTTCATCATCCCAGTATAAACATGTTGGGTTTGGGTAATACGCAAGGGAACAGATTTAAGGTGAAACCAAAGGGACTGGAATTGGCAGTTTAAACCAAAAGGGGCTTTGGAGTGGGCACCATCACAGAAGGCTCTGGAAAGCAGACAGGGGTACTGAGTTACCACCTATTGGTCCAACCTTAAAGCAAATTCTGAGGGTTTGCTTTGCACATAGCAAGCAGAGTAATGATTGAACTGGAGCCTCCAGCTAAGAAGAAAGGATTCCAGGTGAGAGATATGAAACTACTAAAAATGTCCATGGTTGTTAAGGGTTTGGCATTTAGAGTTGCATTTACACAATAATTTTGCTTTCAATCTTGAAACTAGGTGTTATGACTTCAGCTGATACTGGAAGTGAGGTCAGCAAAGATACAAAACATTTAAGCCTCCTCTGTTAGAAAGCGATTTGTCCTATAAAGCCATGCATCTATGCCATGAGGTGCCTTATGTCTGCTTGTCAAGACTGGGGTGGGAGTACACTTGGCTGAGTTCAGAGGGAAAACCTTTCAAGCATTCTGCAACCAGCACCCTTCTGGATAGGGGCAGGCAGCAGAGGCACATGGTAATGGAGAAAGAGCTGCGCAAACCTCTGAATCCTCACAGCATTTTTGTACTAATGCTTCACACCTTCTGCACAAGACTGAGATGGGCAAAAGTTAATATCCAGCAATCAAAACACTTATGTATGAGTGTGAAAGTTGTAAAAGTTTGACAACTAAACTGAATTTATCCATAGTTTCCAGTAGCTAACTTTGTAGGCTGAAATGGGAATTATGTCACTGCAATGTTTTAAAGTCCTGCTTTAGTTCTAAGGCTCTCCAGCAGTGCTCAGAAACTCAGTGTATTCCAACACCTATCTTTAAATGTTTTGTATTATTAGAAACTACACCTAAGCAACAGGACTCCAGTTTTCTTGTAGGAGATATTATGGGAGGCAAGAACTAAAAAGTCTCTGGGAAGCCACACATGAACATATAATCTCCTCATAACACAGCCTTCCAACTGTTCTCACATCACATTAGTTGGTATGTTTTGGTCTTTCTGGTCTGTGAATTACAAACAGGTCAAAACTTTCTCACAAGATGCACTTCACCCAGTGCTTTATGGATGCAAGCCTGGAGGGGTGTGAGTCCTGAGGAAATTCTTGCCTATTCTGCCAGAGGCAGAAAAATAACCAAACAAAGAAATGGACTGGAAAAGCAAAAATTGTTTCTCTTTATTTCTGATAGTTGTATGCTCAGACAATCTAGGTATATTCAAAGGTTTTTGGCTTATCATGGAATTGTACTCCTTTGGTTGTTTGTTCTGCTGCTCAGAGCTTTTCTCTTGAGAACATCTCTCTAGAATCTGTCCCTAGAAAACAGTGAGCTATTTTTATCTCTGAGCTAGACAAAATAATTCTGCTGGGGGAAAATGAGAATGGCTGAGAGGCCAGTTAACAGAAGGCGGGAGAGATGGGGCTCACATTGCACACTTGGACAGGCTGTGAGCTCTGCTGTGCTTACAGGTACCAGCGTGGGGAAAGACTGGGTTCTGGCACGTCTGTAAAACCCTATGCACCACGGGCTGCCGAGTTCATAATTCACTGGCCTTGACTGTGGTCTGCAAAACAGCAAAGGGGAGACTGACCTGTGCGGGAATGTACAGGACACTGGGGCTTCCTAAGCAAACAAGAAATGCTACATTACTCCTTCCCATTCTTTGAAAGCATAAAAATTAGACTAGCACAAAATGGTTGCCACTAGTAACAAGGTGTTTTAACATGCTGGTGATTTCAATAGTTGTAGGAGCTGGTGAGCACAGTTTAATGGGGACGTATATTCTGTCTAGGGCACAGCCACAGTCCTAGCATCCATTCTGTGGGATTTGGAAAGACAAAAGGAAGCCCCTGACTTTAGTCACTTTGTGAGACAATTTATATTTATCACCTCCTCCCCCTCTGTGAGCTCCACCTCACCAGGAAGGGGAAGTGTGAAGGAAGGAAGAGGAGGCTGAAATAGCAAGGGGCAGACGGTGAAGTAATGGTGCTGTGGTTGCTCACAGACATACATCACCAGAGCTGGTTGCCAGCACACATCTGGGGATGGAAGATGGTCCATTGATGTTTGTCCTAGTTTGGAAAGTAGGTATCTGCCAAGGAAGGTAGGAAC